>JAABKK020016395.1:0-20340 GCA_011634745.2 Catotricha subobsoleta
AAATACCTAATTTGTTATTACAATTGTAACACAAAAAAATGAATAAATGATAAATACAACTTAAAAAAAAAAAAAAAAAGTATGAATTGCCATTAAATCTATTTAAAATAAAATAAATGAAATAACCTGTCTCTAAATTTAAAAAAAGTAATTTTGTTTTAATGAAATGGTTATACTAGAAAAAGTAAAAGTACTTGATATTGATGTGTCTGTTTACGCCATTGTTCATATTCATATAGGAAGTGGAATGAATGGCTCTAAGATAAAACCTTCCATTTACCTATATAACTTTGAATGAAAAGCCTAAAAAGTTAACTTACACATATAGTACATGTCTTCTTCTTTTGAAAACTACAGTTTTGTTTTTTAGTAAAGTTGCCAATATTTTTACTGAAAGTTTCAAAAACTATAGAAATTAAAAGCCCTCACTCGTATTTCGCAGGTAGCTTATATGGTCAATCCGTCCCTGTATTCAAGAATATTATATCATTATGTTTACGTGATAGAACAATTTTGAAATACATATATCAATTTATTAGTAAGTACGAGAGCGGGTTTTAATTTTATATTATCATTGGCTCACAATGTGCATAAAATAATAATGCGATGCATAATTATAATTAAAGATTTTACGCCGCAAGGGAGATTAATCAACGTTATTACTTGTGAATATGTATTATTATAAATACTGAAACAGTTAAAATTATTTGCTATTGTCTCTAGTATATAATTTAATTTTTAATGCTTTTAAATTTTGTTGTGTTCAGAATGAAACTAAAATATTCATAGAATTCACAAAAATCAATTTTCTAATTAATTTTATTCTGATAGAAACGGTACGTTTATATCCAATCGAAATGCTCTATTATAAACGTTGGTTGAGCTTAAATTTTTGATAGTCCGACTCCGATTTTAATGTTAATCTGTAGAAAAAAGACTTGCTATTTTAATATAAAAAATACACATTTCATGTGTTAACTGATTTTCTAATAATGTAATACCAAAAATATTCTGTTTATTCTCTTCTAAACTTAGCAATCTTCAAACCAAATAATATATTTTAATTCTAATATTTTAGAATATATTTCGTAACGTAAATAAGCATAAATTATTAGTTATTCGATATCAGCTGGCTCAAAGAAAAAACCTCCGATTCACCCGCATAAATTTAAATTAAAAAATTGCGACCAATATTTAAAAAAGTACCATAACTTATTTTTTTTTCCTTATTGTACTTTGGTTGGTTCATTTCTCATAAATCACCTTATTAGTGTTTTTCATACAAAAGTTGACCATATATTTTTACTGAAATCCTCAATAACGATAAAGCCTTACCCATATTTTATAGGCAGCTCTTTATATGGCTAATACACCTCTGTTCGATACCTAGCGATTATAGATTGTGATTTTATACATTTATGGCTTTTTAACGATATGATGGTAGTGCATACACATATTTACATAGTACAAAAGTTTATGTATTTTAATGCGTAATATCTCATGTATGTACTTACTTTTGATTATTATATTTGTATTGTTTAGTTTTAAATGCCGTAAATCGTAATAAGCATTAGTTGATTTAATACATAGGCGCTGTAATATTTTAAAAGCACTATAAAATAATAAATTAAATCATGCTTTGATTTCTACAGTTTATTTATTCATTGATTATCCACGTTTATGTTTGGAAGCCAGTATTTTTCAAAACTACGATAGTTTGCCTATTGTCAATGCAGAAATTAGTAAAAGAAGTCATGACATTTAAATTAGTCTCTTAGAACCTCAGGGATTAAATGGCTCATTTTTGGAATCAACGGTAACTACACTTTTTGCTGACATAAACTATTCATTAATCTCTTTATGCGTGTGCTAACCTCTCTCGTCATATTTCATTTATTCGCTTTATAAAACTGAAAAATTGTTGATTACAAAATTGTATGCTGGCAAAAGTACATCAAATGAATATCATTAATTGAGAAAAAAATAAACAGTAAAGAAAAATAAATGAGAGTAGATTGACGAGTATTTTAAAATATATGTTCAATATAATTTATCTGAAAATATAATTATTATAGGTCGCAATCATATATTTGAAATTGCACACTTATTAAGGCATCAATAAAATAATATGAATACAGCATCCCATTATGATTTATCATAAATTTATGATTTAAAGCCTAATAGGTAACTGAATACATGATGGTTCATTTTCATTTAGGCATTTCAATTATAGTTAATGTAACCAAAAAAAAAGACGGAGCAATTGAAACATGATGGTATAATGAATTAAAATGTTAAATAGACAGGAAGGAAGGAAGAACGCATAAATGCACAGCACGCACAAAAAATATTTATTATAATTCAAAAATTCAAATTTCATTTTATAACGATTTTATTACATTTTTTTGTTGGTACATCTATCATTAAATGCAAATAAATTTATATTAGCGCACACCATTTAATTTAATTACAAAAACCAAATCTACCAAAAATATACTAAAATTGAAATTTAATTGTGTTCGTATGTTTCAATTATTATGTATAAATATATTAACGTACAATATAGGACTTATTGCGTGTGCTAAGTAATAGAATTTTTAGAGTTCTTGTAAATAACTTAAAAAGTAGAAATAGAACACTAAATGATGATTTTGGTCGAGGCTCGGTGTGTGCCCCTGATTATTTTAATCTTTATGTTTATATTGTACTAGTGAAGTGATATGTAAATATCCGTACGCCGATCACTTAACAATTCAAGTAAAAGATATTGAAATAGCTAAGCAACGGCATTCTAATTAGTGTGCCGTGGCTGAACGTGTTTTAACAAATGATATACAGATAATGAAAGTTGGTGTGTCTGTTTAAATTCAGCAGAGGCATCAGTTTTTCATTTAATCAATAAATATATGCTTCTCGTGAGTTGAATGTTTACATTGAAGGTGAAACCGTTAAACACAATCAATTTCCAAAATATTTCGGTGTCATATTGGACCACTCGCTAAACTATAAAACTCATTTGGGAAAAGCTAGCCAGAAATTGAAAGCTCGAAATAATTTAATACCAAAAATATCAGACACAATTTGAGCTTTTATATCGTATAGCTTTAGAAAAATGTTTTTTTACAATTTGTAAGGTGTTTTTGATTTGATACCGTATGATAAATAGTAGCAGAGTGTTTAGTTTATAAGAAATTAATAATTCAATGGAAATGATCCATTCGTGTACTGTTATTCTCTGTGGTTGTCACAATAATCAAATATATATGTATATATATAATGATAGCGATGTAATGAGGGCAATATCATATAAGTACATTCAGACCATAAAGCTTTTAAAACATGCGTTTATAAATTTACTACGAAGCGATTTTAAGCATGAATTTTGATATATGTTTCAAATAAAACCGCTCGCAAGCATTTTTAATGAAGTCATACATTTACCCGATGTTTTACAACATTACAAATTAATCTATTTTATCTACAATGTGGTATGCATATACGTATATGTCGGTATATTTAGCGATATCATAAGGGAATTACTCAATATCATGTAAGCGTTTAAAGTATATTCATAATGTGGTTTAACTTTATTGTGCACTGGAAACAACATTTAACAACATCAATATATATGAATGAAATTTCGTTTGCAAACATTCAAATGTAATGTCGACGATACAACGTAACGCATTGTTATAATACAATTGCCATATTCTTCATATGAGCCAGTGTAAAATTCACATTTACGCTGAACAATTTTCATTCAATATTTGACTAAATCCCTATACTGTTGAAAATATTCTGGACGAGTTCCATTTTAAACCGATCAGCAAATTTGTTTAGTTTTAAGAGAAAAATATCTGAATGCTTTTTTCTTATCATTATTTACCGGAGCATGAAATAGTCAAAATATTGGAAAAATCGTTGCATACCAAATTTCAAATCCGATTTTATTTATCTAGTATGTGTCGGTCTAATAATGAATTGCAGTTTAAAAAATAATTAAAAACCCCAAAAATGGTTTTTTGTCATTTTAATTTTTCTGATTTTTCCTGAAAACTGTTTTTCTTAATTGGAAGATAAATTTGAAAAATATTTTTTTGTACCTATCAAAGCTTGTATCATCTCATGAATCCTCTTAAAATTTTGGAGATGTGTCAATTCCTGTTCTCGAAAAAAAAAATGATTAAATTGTGGGCGATGTCCAAAATTTTACACTACGTATTTTGGGTAGGTAAAATATAATGAATTTAAGAAAATAGTTTGATTTTAAAGCAGAAAAAAAAAGGAATTGAAGCTGTATTTGCCTTTGCTTGATTTCCGTTGATTTTAATTTTGAAACAGAGCTATGAGATCGGAAAATATTTTAAAAAAGTGTAAAAAAAACTGCTATTTGCTTTTCTTAAAAGCTTAAACATTGAAAGCAAAACGATAATATTTCATGTTGGTTCTCTGCTATTGTTATTTCACTTTTGTTCTTCATTTTTTTTATTGTACAACGTTTTTTATATGTGCTTGGCTAGGTTGAAATATATAATACATATTTATAGCTGTAAGGTATATTTATGATGATTTACTTCCTTTCCAATATCAATAACAATATTATATAATATTGAGAAGAAAAAAATGTTTCACTTTTATTTCATGCGTAAAATATTACATCCAAAGGTATAATAGGCATAATAAGACAGTTGTACCAACACCGACTCCATATCGAAAATCTAATCATACAACATGCATAACGAACAATAAACCTGCACTTTACATTCAGTTAGAATATATTTGATATTGGTTCGATCTATATTCTATTTATTTATTCAAAGAAAATAAAAAATAATAAGTCAAGAGAAATAATGCTAATGAATCAAAATATCAAAAATTCACATAATAAAGATCATTATTGTTAATATAACTAATAAATATCAGAGATGTGAGGAAGTACAGATTTCTCTTTATTTCATTCAACAAACATTCAACTATAAGGGATGAGCTGAAAAAATAATGACAATTGTATTTTTTGATGTTTACAATAAATTTTTTTTTGTATATAACTTAAAACAAGCAGCAAAGATATAAATATACGGCCAGTTATATTTATATCTACATCCAAGTCATAGTGGTGACATATCCTTAGTGCGATTGAATTAACGTGTTGAATAAAGTGACCTTAATTGATAATATCTTATATCTAATATCTTATATTTATTTTGAATAGATTTTGAATAGCTGCTCAATTCTTATTTGATTTAATAGAATGCTTATTAATATTAAATAGTCATGAGTAAAAAAGGTATATTGCCAATCATTTGGAAGGTTTTATATTTCGCCATGCATTTATTATAAAACTTCTTGTTTCTTTGCTTCCGTCGTATCTGAAACATGAAAAAAAAAAATATTATTAGATATTAGATAATTAAATTTTCTCAGACAGACAGACGAATATTAGTTTATCATTGTCTGAGTTATGGCCTTAGCGTGATAATAGATGTGGGTGCCAGTGAGAGGTGAATATCTATTATCGCGATCAAGAACATAATTCAGAAGATTATAAACTTATGTGAGACATTAACCTTATTATATATAGTAAACTATTTGTTCTGTTTTTTTTTTATCAGTTTCTTTCTAATGAACGACCTGTAATAAGTTTTCGTAGTAAAATGCATTTGGTGTTAATGTACATCGTGTGAAATAATATTATAATTTAGTTATGCAGAATAAAATTTGAATACTACCCTGAATATATTGATCTGTTAATATTGTTAAAACCGAGGTATCGTAAGAAAATTATACTCAGTAACTTTACTTCATTTTTGAGAAATTCGGGCCGAAAAAAATCATGTATTTGTTTGACAAATATATTATTTTTAAGCCAGTCCGTGCCTGAAAATCAACATTTTGTGACACATATAATATATTATAAACACTTAGCTTTATTAAAACATCTTTTTATTTATCAGACTCACATAGATGTAAAAACAACAGCAACAAACCAACTTTAAAATTAAAAGCATTCTAAGAAACATACTACATTTAACAGGATGGAAAGAAGCGGCTACAAGGCAATATGTATGATATGCTTTACTAAATGATATACAAGAAAATCTTTAGCAACGTACGTCGAGTGCCGCCTAGAAAAAAAAATTGAGGACGACGCCATTAAGGATAACAAAACAAGATTATGACTTTATGAGAATATAATGCGAAATACTTTATTAAACAACATCCATAAACATATATTATAAAGAATAAAAGAAAATTAAACTGGAATATAAGCGTAAATGGAAGATGGATGGAAGAAAATGGTATAACAAAAACTTTATGTGTGAATAAATATAATATGGAGCTCTGTGTTGGTAAGTGGAGTGAGTTGATGGTTTGTAGAAATGCAAGACTTATAGTCTATGTGTAATTAAGAGCGTAGAGCTACAGTAAAAAAGCAAATGCTGTAAAACATTTGGCCATTACATAAATAAAAAGAATCTAAAAATTATAACTAGCATAATAATTTATGTGAACGGAGCTTGGGCCGTTTAAATCAATGATGAAAGTTTATATTTATTTTCTAAGTGAGCTCTTCGTTTCACTAAATAAAACTGCAGAAACTGAATATTTTAATAATAAGTACAAAAAGTTGTATACATGCAAAATTTCCCTTTCATAAATTATCTCAAAATGAATAAAATTCGTTACTGGGATCGTATATTAAATAAGTATATATTGATACAAAAACATTTTTTGATCGATTTTATTTCAATGAAAACATTTGAAAGATATTGCGCTCAAATAAAATCTGATATTTGATACTTTAACGTTTTTATTCATAAATATGAGCAAATTTGAATCATATGTAGTAGTGCGGTATCAATTTTCTTTTTTTTTTATATGGTCAAGGTTCCGATCTGTCACGTTACACTCACACGCATATTTTGGCCAATAACTTGAAAAAAAAACAGAAAATCCGAATGATTTTTTGATCGCACAATATGAAGATCTCCTAGGCCTACATTTCGTACATACAAAGTTTTATGTTTTTTTTTCAAGATATTAAGATATTGACCAAAATATGTGTGTGAGTGTAACGTGACAGATCGGATATATATGTGTTCTTACACATATTATTTATGATTTATTTATATCCTCCATGATTTTTATGAAAAAAAATCCATTTAAATCATCCGCTTGTTCTATATTTTAAAAGCTAATATCTTATGTTAAAGATATACTCTCTGGCGGACACAAATATGACAGTGTTTTAAATCACCAAAAACATATTCGATAAGATTTTCTAACTATAAAAAATTCAACTAAAGAGCTTTGCATTATTTTCCCAAAGGAAGAATAAGTGACAACTATCTATGGCTATTATGTTAAACCCTCGAATAACTCAATTTTTTTCGAACTAAGTATTTTATCAATAAATCCATTCGAAGATTATGTCATTATATTTATTGCTTATTTATATTTATTATATTCCTTATGGATATGGGAACTTTGTGTAATGTGTATTTAGAAACTATATTTTTTTTTGCATTTTTTGCTGGACAACAATATTGATTTTCTTTCATGAATAAATTTGTTGTTTGCACATAATATTCAAGGTTCACAGAGCTCAACAAAGCAGAAAAATCATCACAACAATAATTTATTATGTTAATGCAAATTTTAGGTATATTAAATAGAAACGTTTAGCCCAAAGAACTAAGTAAATACTTCTTCTTTCCAAATGAATAAGTTTTCATTACTTGTAAAATGTGTGTGTGCTCTCATGAGTGAAAAAAATGCTTTATAATTTACTACTAATAAAAAAAAAATCATTAAAATAAATGTAAATACTGCAGTTATCAAAAACAAAAATACCAAACAGAATGCTCTTAATTATACATTACAATTTTTTTTTAATAAATGACGTGTCGTTTAATTATAAATAGCGTAAAGTTTAAAAGTTGTCAACTGATGAAAAAATTGCTTTTGTTAATTAAACTCTCTACTCATTAGCAAATTCGAATACTTACCTATTTAATGCAAGTGTGAATAACAAACAGCCCGCGTGTATTTATTTCATATATTTATGAGTTAATTTACATTATTATAAATTCTGCAAGAACAAATTTTCAATTGGTTTTCTAATTAAAATACTTTCATTCCGAACGAACTTTAAAAGAAAAAAAAAAGGTTAAGCAAAAGCTTTCTTTTGCATTTAAATTTCAGCAAACATTCAAATTATACAATGAATTTGCGAGATTTTTTCATTTTGTTTAAATTATGTTGCATATCAATTAATATGTATTTATTAGGATTTTGTGATTTTCAAAAAAATGCTTAATACAATAGTACAGCAATAGTTCAATGGCATTAACATTCAAATACTGTCCCATTTATACCTGCCAGTGTTGAGTAAAAAATTTATTTGGTTTTGATATAAAATTCAACACACAAACAATACTCTGCTGTTTTCCCTCTTTTTCTAATTTATATAAAAAATTTGTTTGTGATTATTTATGAAATTATCAAATTTCATTAACAAAAAATCGTATTAAATTTTCTTTTATCTTCAGCAAGTAACCAGATTATAATCAAAGTCAACTATTTCAAAAGAATTCAACAAAACGAACGACAATCTCATTATAGTTCTAATTTTATTCGTATAAAAAAACGAAACCAAAACGAATCCGTTTTTATATTTTGTACCTAGAATTCTTAGCCTTTATGCAGGTAGTACAAAACTAACATAGCTTTACCCACATTCGATAAAAGAAACAAAAAACCATAAGAAAAAATATTTTCCATATTAAAATATAAAAACTACTAGTACATGAAATTCTGAAAGTGCAGGATTTTACAACTAAATTAATTAACTTGGTTAAAAGTATAATATTTATATAAATAAAAAACGTGATGCAGCAAAATCCAGACGCATTAATATAAATTTAAGAGAGAAAAATTAAATAAAATTTATAAAATTATTTCATTTAAAATAATATATTTAATAGCATTTGAGTGCATACTTTTTATTATCCATTGTGGGATTATTTTCTAAATGAAATTAGGTTGACTTTCATATCATATACAAAATTGAAAAAAAGACAACATGGGAAATAAATGTGGAAACTTTCAGTAAAATAGTCGTATCTACAGGGATAACAATAATGAACTTAATACAGAAAAGTTAGAAAATTCGTATATGTATAGTTATCGAAGAAAGTGAGAAGTTTTGAGAGAAAAAATTGACAATTTGACTTCATGCAAACATTTGAAGGAAAATGTAAATTTAAAAAAATCATAAATTCAATCACTGCGTTCAAATTTTTATCGTAATATTGTGATATCTTTAGGCTTGTTACTTTTAGACAAATGTGAATTTTGATATTCATAAATTATTAATAGCTCAGGAAAACAAGTTCATCAATTTATTTTATAAATTGATCTTATACCACCATTGTATAAATTGGGATCGGTGCTACTATGATCCAAAGTTGGTTTACAACTGTTATTGAGGAATCGAATGAAATCTCGACAATTCGATGGGCATTTATAACCCTAATATAAATAATGGATTTATTTTGATTCCATAAATGAGGTCTCTCATCATTATGTAAATATCGGTCAAATGTATATTTTCCATAATATAATATATATTAAACTTATTATTTAAATCATTAAAATATAATTGAGAAGAGAATTATTTCTGAATCATCAAAGATTCATATTATTAATGGAATTTCAAATGGTAATCTTTAATTTATTTAATTGAATATGTGAACAATAATAACCTAATACCCGTTAGTTTAGCGATAATTTATATTTTAAGTAATCCCCTTTAAAGCGCATGGTCCAATTCTAATAAGTTAGATCTAGAATCGATAATTTGATATAGGTATGGCGATTAAAAAAAAAAGTTGTGCGACTTACGAGATATTTTGAAAATGGTGACTATTTCGATAGAAAACATTCGGATGTGGGTTCAAAATATCTCGTAAACCATAAAGTGCTTTTTTTTTATCGCCGTACAAAATCAAAGTATCGGCTATATATCTAATTTTTACCTATATATTTTAAGCAACATTTATTGGAGTTGGGGTATGCGTTTTAAAGTCATTGCTATAAAAATAGAAATTATAGCTAAAACATTCATAAAAAATACTTTAGATCTTCATTTATTGTAAAATTAGATTTCAACATTGTGCGTTTACAAACACAATTCATTCACTGCACACTTTACCTATATATGTGTTTGTTTCTATTTTTTTAAAAGCTCGATATTTTATTTGAAAAGTTAAAAATTTTCTTTCTCAAATCATTTTTTTTTTTTGTAAAATCACGTAAAATTTAATTAAGCATTGAAAATTATTTTGTTAAATTTTGAGTTGAATATTTATGATATATTTATATGACTTAGCCAAACATCTCTATCGCTATATATCAATTCAATTCAATTCAATTCTTTATTCATTAATTTTTTTGTTTTAACATGAGATTTTTGTGAGATACAATTATTGTAATTTTTCAGCAACTGCCAATTATTATTTACGAGTTTTTCTTTATTATAGTGATAATTTAACAATTTTTAAAGGAAAATGAATGAGTAAAAAACCTTTATATGAGCAATATCGCTATATATTTTTAAATCGTTTTACATATGAATTTTTAATACCTTTGTTCCATATACATATACCTACGTAATAAAAAAAAAGTTATAGCGCACAAATACGATTTAATAAATGTTTTCTTTGTACCAATTAGTTACAATTACAACACAAAGAAAATAGCATTCAATGTCAGTAGAACAAAATATGTGATACGATTTATCATTGTATTTCACAGCAGAGTGGTAGTGGTATAGGCTAACACATAAGTTATTATGGTACGATACACATTATTTGCGACGAATGTAACATCACAAATTTTCTATTTGAACTAAAGATATAGCACAGAGTAAATTTCTTACAATTCAGAATACAACTGAATTATCTATTCTACTGAATGATTACAGCGCCGTCCGTATTGGAGTATGTAGTCGCATTGAATGCGCAAGAACGCGTAACAAGAGAAAAATAAAAAACTTTTCAGATAACTTTTTCAATTGGCTACTCATTATGTTTAACAAAAAGGAGAAGTTAAAATATTTCATTCAGAGAGCTTTTCTCGAATGGATAAAATGATAAGATAAGTATATTTATTTGGCTGTGGGCTAAATAAATAAATGTGATGTGCCTGAGCAAATGAATAAAAGTTATAAATGATCATAGAAAGAAAAAAAGAATTCCATTTAAAACGGATCGCATGTAGGATTGTAGGAGCCTCTCCTTCACACTCCCGTCAGGTTCAATGGTTTATCTACTTTTTATTACTACTTTACCAATGTGTGATTTTTACAAACCTAGAGAATTTTTACCTTAGTAAGTATAAAGTAATTGAGACCACCATATTCATAATGTAACATAATGCAATCTTTCTATCTATTTACTAAATAATTGTACAGCCCTGGTGATGATTCAGGAAAATAAACTATCGAAATATGGGCAGAATTTAAAATTAATGTATTTTCATAATAATAATTTCTTAATCAAACTTGGCAATTATCCCAGTAAAACAACCAAAAACAATAAACGTTTATAATAAAGTTTACTGCTTGCTTTTTTATTCAAAAATAATATTATGAAAAATTAATTTAACACATTTAAAGAAAAAGAGTTACATAAGTAAATTATTGTTAAATCATGATTGTCTTCGGTTATTACACTTTTAGTGCGGTGTACGTAAAGTCTGCACACCATGGCATTCGTTTATTAAAGTGTACACACTATTTTCGGACATTATGGAACACTTTTTTCGGAGTAGTATTCGTCAAGCGACTCTGATAATGTAGCAGTGGTTTGGTGATCATTAAAGTGCGCGTTTTTTATAATCGAACATAGTGATCTCCTAAATTTTTTACGCACTTTTCATGCACCGGATTTATGCACACCGCACTAAAAGTGTAATAACCGAAGACAACCCATATTTCTTTCCCACACTCAATAATTACAACCAAATATTATTCCAACCAAAAGTACCTCATTTTTGGAAATATCTTCTGAACATTATCGACATTATTAATATGAATAAAATTATTGTTTAGCAAATTTATTTTTATAATATTTTTGAAAATTGATAAGTACTGCAAAATGTCCGGATCAGATAAATGGTTTTCGTTGATATTCAATATTAACAATGATGAATTTGAATGTAAGAGCCTTGTTTCTGATAAATCATTAATTGATGATTGTAAATTATTACTAGAATTGGTTAAAAACAAATATTTTAATGCTAATAAGTTTGCAAAAGCAGTTAAATTTAAATCGATAATTTGGTTATTTGATAATTCAATTAGTTTCAAATTATTGCAACTATCGAATGCTTTTCCAATATGTGTTAATCGATTATTATTTATTGTGAATTCAGTAAGCCGCAGAACGTTAACAAATAAATTATCGGACAATGTTTTTAGTTTATTATTGTCCAAGTGAATTATACTCAAATTCGGTAGATCAAGAGCACCATCTTGAATTGTTTCAATTTGATTTTTAGCCAAATTTATATATGTTAAACTAATAGCACCAACAAATGTGAAATGTTTTATGATTTTCAATTTGTTTTCATTGAGTATAAGTGTATCTAATTTGGTTAAAAAACAAAGTGCACCATCTTCAATGTCATTGATTTCATTTCCATTTAAACCAAGAACTACCAGATCAGGTGTTTTTAAAAAGGCTGATTTAAAGATCTTGTGAATTCTGCTGTGTTTAATCCATAATTTTGTGAGATCATTTAAATATTGTTCGTTCAGCACTGTTTCGAGATAAACGGTTGATAAATTGAAAAATTTCGAATCAGGAAACAGTTTGAGAACATTTGTTGGTAAGACCTCATTATTTGAGGTGTTAGTTTTTATTTGAAAAACTTCGAGCACGTTATTCGATTGTTGCGAATTCAATAAAATGTTTATTGTTGTTTCACCTTCGTGTAAAGCAATATTTTCTACGGAGTTTGTGTTAAATTCAAGCTGACAATCAAAGCTTACAGAACATTGAACTAAGACCAATGATTTATTTGCTGTTGTTATTGCTTTTACATGTTTCCCATTGATAAAAATCATTAATAAACCAAATAATAAACTGCAATCAGAAAAAAAAAACTAATTTAATGTTAACATTTCTAAGATTTAATAAATAACAAGGGAAAAATGAACACTTCTTACAATTTATTGTGCAATAATGATGCGACCATTTTTCATAACTAGTAAAATTGTACTGAAAATCATGTTAACATTTTTCGTAATTTAATCTTGTAAATGATTTATTATTTAAATCAGTGCATTAAAATCCAATAACACATTCAGTTTGATATTTTGATGAATAAATGAGCGTGACTCACACATAAATGTATTTAGTTAATTTTTAAATTGTAATTTTAAAGCTAATTCAGTTATGTCCATAGTGGATTCAAAATTTAATACATTGCTGATATATGATTTCGACCAAAAATATGACAAATTTTGTAATTTAATTGAATATTTCATAGAAAAATTTACTTCTCGCTCAACTATAATTAAATTTAAATGCATGACGAATACATGACGATCTGCTGTAGATCGCAATATGATCAATTTTTAGATAATTCATTGATCAGTTCGCAATCTGTACCCCTTATTAGTGAAAATGCTCTATATGTAGCCCTCTAGTGAAATTTAAAATACGGACCTGATATATTCATAATATCTATTTTATAAAAGTCGAAACCGGGTTATCGTTGCTGTTTACAATTTTTATATTATTTAATTTTTTCACTTATTCTCTTTTTTGTAAAACAACATATAAACACTAAACACCGATCTCAATTTCATCGTAAGTATACATGTATTATTGTTATTGTTAAACCATTTGTATTGTTATTATTGTATAGTAGTTTCTGACTTAAATTAAATAAATATATTGAATTACTTTTTGCGTATTTTAATTAAATCAATTCTTTCTTTCTTGTTACAAAGAATAAATGATTTTTTTTTTTTTATATATAATACAGCTGAAAGTATCAAGCATTTCTACAACATCAGCGGTTATAGTTTAGATAGACTATAGAGATAATGAAGTTTCGAATCATCATTCACTCGTAATGAGTCAATCAGTACGTAGTTATCTTAATTATAAACTGCGCGAATGCTCATTAACTCTAGTGTATCGAAGGTAAATACCTTCGAAACGTCATTATCTCTATAGTGTATATCTAATCTATAGTATTAAGACTTTTTTAATTCAATTATAATTAAAAATAATAATAATATATAGTTAATACTTATTTATCTCCATTCGCATAAGAAATGTTATTCTATTTATTTATTTACTTTTTTTTTCTTTCAAATTTAATCGACAACAAGCTGCCCCTGTATTGGTACACGGCTTCATTTGTGTAGGGACGAAGAGAAATTTCAAAAAATCATAAAACAATTTAAGTTTTGTATTTTGTATTTTCAAAGTAAATGTATGAAGGATGTGTGTGTTTTTACATGAACAAAAGCATACTAAAATTTATTTGAATTCGTTGGTTTTGTTTTTGAGATATTACAAAATATTTTTTTTGGACCAAAACTCGGATTTTCAAATAGTCTAAACCATAGAAGGAAATGTCCTTCCTAGCGTAGGGCCCGTTAATTTATGATGACAATATATATAATCCACGAATATAAAAGTGGACGAATTAACACGTACTACAACAACAACAATTAACATAAAATCTAATTATAGAAGAAATCAAAAGAAAATAATTATTATTATGATAAAGAAGAACAAACTACGATATAACAATTCAATAATAAATGACAATAATAACCATCATCGAGTAATACAACAACAGCAACACTGAAATTCTTTAAATACATTTTTTTTTTCAATTGCGTAAAAAAGAATTGCACATACAATTTGTCACCAAAATTCGACTATAAAATGGCATACGTTTTACATAGAAGTCATCAGAAAATTACTAAGATCAACTAAGTGAATAAGGGCCATTCCACGCTAAAAGTGACTTTTCTGTAACATAAGTTACGAACTTTTTTAAATCTTACATTCAAAATATAGCTTGAGTTGAGAATTAATGTATAGCAAAGTTGTTTATTTTAATAATATGAATAACTTTGTCTTACATCACTTTCCAATTAAAAATATATTTTAGATATGAGATTTAAAAAACATAGTAACTTACGTTACCGTTTAGTATGGAATGGCCCATAACATCTTAATAATCAAACAACAGTTCTTAATTTTAAAATCGCGATTATCGTTTAAAACCCGTCGGAAGTATTAAGTTAAAAGTGTTTGTTTTATTTTTCATAATTTTACACGTTAATCGTATTAGCACCATTCGACGTGGAATAGTCGATTTAGTGCGGTTTGATATGATATACATTGCTGTAGATAGAAGCCGAGTTAATCGCATAAAGAACAACAACAACAAAATCACGATTCCTAAGCTTCATTTTTTTCAAAAAATAATGAAGGCAAAATTACTTTTCATTGCTTTAATCGGAGTTTATCGCCGATAAGTTCAGAAAAAAAAACTTTTCAACTCAAAGATCAATGAACGAATATAGTGTCGCAATATATATGTATATAAAAGCACCTATATTTTTTAAAATAAAATCTATACAGAAAATAAAAAAAAAAATACGTTTTTTGGTGGAAATTATTATACTTACTTGCAAAATATATTTTTTATTTTAACATTACCCGCTTATAATTTCTAGTTGTTATAAAGGTGTTCAATATGAAATGAAAGCGAAATACCAGGACAATTATTTTATCATAAACTTTAACTTAGGTTCTATAGCAACGAATATACATAATTTCTAAATGAAATAGCTTTCTGCTAGTATAATATATTTCAGTTGATTCAACAACAATTACATTATTGCCGAGCTTTGTGTATTAAATTAAATCTTTTTAAGAGAGTCTTTAGAATATACACATCACAATGTGTGACATATAGTTGTGGAATCAATGATAGTTTGAATTTTAAGCATGAATACTTATGTAACATTTAGTTTTTATAAAAAGAAGATATTCTGTCGACACATTATTTTATAAATAATAAAGTTAGCTGGATCTAGATCAAATGTTTATTGCTGTTATATATCGATATACATTTACATATACACATACCTTTTAGTGAAAAGTTTTATTTTCGTTGTTCGAATAAAATAAAATTTGAGCAAAGCATGACATTTTTATGATTTTTGTAAAGTTGTTATTCTTTTTCGCACTTTATTTATTGCTAATATTTCCTATATTTTAACTCACTTTTAGAACGTAACTGTGCACAAGCACATCCTAGCAAGAAAAAAAAATGTTATATGTATAAAAATATATATTATATATATGTATATATAATAAGTAGGGAGAGGATTTTTTCTTTGAAAATGTGATGTTAAATCCTTCAGGGATCAGCTATTGCATTTCGTTATGTGATGTGTTTGTGTAATGTTACACTGGAATATTTACGACATTACATATGGATACGGATGTAATATAGAATTGTTGAGCTGTCTTCGCGCGATATAAGTGTTAATATAATGCTGGAATATTTTCAGACAAATTTGATTTAGATTGATCTTTGGGAATGTTATTTGAAGCGTGAATATGAATGAAGTTACAATTGGTATAATATTCTGAAATATAATATCTTAGCCCAATTGAGTATTTTCGTTTACGATATAACATTAATTTCAGGGCGGTTGTGGAAGCCACTATGATATACTATGATAAAATGCTTAGCCTCACACCATATAGGATCGAACATATTATACATCTACTGTTTGAGCAATGTAGATAAATTTATAATATCAAATTACAGCCAGTTATAAAATAAAATATTCTTACTGTTTTTATTGTTATTATTATTTTGGCTCATTTTTTGACTGTAATGTTGATGTTAACGCAATATATGAAATCAACATAGCATATCCAACTAAGACAAAGTAATCCTTTCTGACATCAACTATTGTCGATACATTAAACACATCTGTAAACATTTATATATTATTTCTTCATGAAATGTGTATCTTTTTTTGTTTAAATTTTGCCAGAAAAAAAAAAGAAACTGTTTAAGAGAAAACATCGATTGAACTTTCTTTATTTCATCACAAAAACTTTTGAATGGGTTTATTCTCTGCTTCACCATAAAAGCAGAGCGATTGCTTAGTAATACAACGTTGGCAGCAACTCAACTATACAAGACATTTAGAAATCTTTCTTGTGTAATATAACTAATCCAATGAAGGAGAAACATTCGGCTCAGTTTACTCATTGTTTCTATGTTAGATAAATTTATAAACAAACAGAGTAACTTCATTTGCTACCGCATCATCAAAAAGTAATTATAATATCAAATCAAATCAATGATTGGAAGAAAACAAATTAATTTTTGTTGAACTTTAACATAGTCGATGGCTTAACTTCGAAAACGGTTAACCCAATTTTTTTTTCGAAATTTGTTTTTTGATGAGAATGAGATGAATTAACCAAAGGTCATGTGTGGTAATTTTTTATAAGGTGTGGAAGATTTTCAAATATAGAACACTTCACAAAAAATTTCCACTTTTTCCCACATATTATGAAAATCTTCCATACCTACCACATCTTATAGATTTATATAAGATGTCGAAAATGTTCATAAGATATTAGGTGGAAAATAAAATTTAAATTTAGAATAGGAATTAATATAGGTCATGGCATGGGTAACCTTAAAACTTACATGTGGCATATGTTTTAAGTTATACATTTTTCTCTATAGACTGTTCCATATAAATAGACCAACGGTTTTTTCTTTGAATTTGAATACAGAAATGATCATTGATTGATATTTTCAGGGTTGACTTATTACTCATGTCATATTTTATTATTTATGCTTATAGACAACCATACATAAAACCGTTGATCTCTTCATATGGCATAGACACTTATATATACTGCTCTTTGTAATAATATAACTGTAAAATATATTTTTTCATTTTTCCAATTAATTGTAATTGAGTTTTTATAAATAATAATCTTTTTTTTAACATTGTTTCAAATTTTCAATTTTTTCATCATTGTTCTCCGTAAATATGGAATTTAATGAATACATAAATAAATAAATGTATTGCATAAGACAATCAGAAAAGAGCATAACTATAAAAATTGGATTACTATAACATACATATTACATACATACCCTATTAATTAATTAATTTCAAAATTAAATTTATTATTCACTAATTTTTCAAGATATCAAATCTATATAATGCAAACATTTTTCACATATAGTGCATATAGTAATATGAAGTAAGTAATAATAAAGCAAAGAACTTAATAAACAAAACAAAACAAAACAAAAAAAAAGAAAATAATTCGTTATTACATTCTCCATAATAATTATACATTTTGAAAATGTACTTATACTTATTAAAACTCTTTTATGTGAATGAATATGTATTATTTTTTCAGTTGTTTAAAGAAAATGATGTGTGCAATCTGCAATGAGCATAGAAGCTTTTATACACTTGTCTATTCCGTTATTTGTATTTTTTTTTTGTTTTTTTCATTTTAATAAATAATGAATGAAAGGATAGGCAACCATTACCCGCAAACATATCTGTGGAGCGAGGTGGCCACAAAAACCATACGAACAACTTATTTTTCAATTGCATACTATAAATTTTATGAAAATATTTGCATTTATGCATGCTTCAAGCAAGTGTAATAAAATTTACTTATGCATTTTATAAAAAATTTATGTAATTAAAAACATCAGCTTATGATTGTTTTGTTTTTAAATTTCTATTGCAGTAGTAGTTATTCACTTGAAAGTTAATGAAATTATGCAACTTAAAACTAAAGCTATTCTTTATTCTGCCAATTGTTTTTTTTTTGCATCAAATTTCCTTTCTATAACATTTTATTGCATGAAATTTTGTGTAGGAAACGATAAAATTTTGTAAAGGTATAGTAGTGATACGTGATACGTTCTATTAAAAGTCATCCTTTTCTTAATGGGGTGCGATGAGTTTGTTTTCGTTTAATTTGTCTCCGTTTAAAAAACATTTTCAGAGAAATTATGCATCAAACATCAAATTGCTAAATAAGAAACTTAAAGTTTTCAGAATTCTATACTTTCAATAATTTGTATATACTTTAATAACCCATTTTCATTATGCATGTAAATATTTTCAAAATGCTCTATAAAAAAAAATATGCTATTTTTGCAATTCATTATCATTTAGTTTTAAAAAAAAAAGAAAAAAAAGTTAGATAGAAAATTTTAGCGTGACCGATCGCCACTTATTTTTGGAGAAGCCACTTTTTCTCATACAATGTTATCCCCTCCGTCATCCTCATAAAAAGTTTTATTTAAAAATATTTGTGTTAGAAATTTAAAAATAAATAAGAAATAAACAAATAAAATTCAATAAAGAAATGAAATTCTCATTTTCTAAAAATAAGCAGAATCAATTAAGAAATGTTAAATAACCGGACCTAGGCAGACAATGAATAATATCTGGCAAGAACTTTGTACGAAATATCCATTATTATATAAGTTTCAAAAGAAAAAAACAATTATTATTTAAGATGAGGAAACATATTGTTTGTTCTTAAATTACACAAACTAAACTTTGGTGAGGATTATTTGGTTTTAAACCTATCTTTTCAAAGATTGAATATATAAATACATCTGTGTATGCAATACATATTTAGATATGTTACGAATTGATTTTGGACTATTGACTTGACTACGATTTATTCAAGCATGAGTTTCTGGTTATTATGCGGCTATGGTGATAACAATTCTACTTGATATATCTACTCAAGCTCATTCATGCTCTCACTTCAAACAAGCTCTTAAGCAATCGAAATTATTTAGTTTAGTTAGATGCTGTAAATATATTTCTGTAGTCGGAAACGGTATGTAAATTATCTGTTAGATAATACAATTTTGAAAAAAGGCAACCTTTATAATACAGTGGACATGTAGGTTTTTGATACCAACTTTTACTTCATTTTTGAAAAATTTGAAAAATTTCGAAAAAAATCAAGTATTGGTTTAGCAAATTTTCTTTTTTTTTTTTTTTGTTTTTTTGTTTTTTTTTTTTTTTTGTGCACTTTTTTTTTTTTTTTATTAATTTTTTTTCTCCGGTGCCTGTGGATGGATTTTGATAATCAATATACCAAAAGTCGCAGAATTTTTTTCTCTTCAAAAAAATTTTTTTTGAACTATTTCGTTTTTGGGTCGTGGGAACCAATTTTGTGATTTTTTTTTTGCCCTTTTTTTACATAT
>JAABKK020016406.1:0-20339 GCA_011634745.2 Catotricha subobsoleta
TTTTTTTTTTGTAGTATGTTTTATACAGTACTAGTAAATGTTTATCATTGACCGACATTTTTTTAAATTTCTGACTATTGAAATTTACGCAATTTGATCCAAAACGTCGGAACGTGTAACGTGCCTAACGGTGGAATTGCCCATATGCCCCTATACGTACGAGTATATTAGATGAGTATATATGAAGTGTAATCCGGAGAATTTTGTTGATATAATATTTAGATAATATTATATTATAGTATCGGATTTTTATTTTCTTTTTTGTATTAATATTTTGACCTTTTTTGTATTGAGATTATTATCAATATTTCATCAAAAAAAAAATTTCTATGTTCTAAAGGGCGTTGATATTCCTCATAATGAATGAAAAATATTAATCTTAGTCAGGGTTGCGACTATATCAACCATAATTTTCCACAATAAGTATATCCGTACTTTATCTTTATCAATAATATATTATCGATCACAACCCTGCCTAACATTTTAATCATATTCAGATTTTATAAACTAACATAAGGGTAAAAATATTTCATGCATGAGTAAGTAGCTTATATTAATTTTGTATTCCACAATAAAAAAAAAGAAACGAAGAAAATCTGAATATTATTCAGTTTAAGATTAATATTTCTCATTCTTATGGAGTAGACCTTTTCTAGACTCATTGCATAAATTCCTATAAAATCTTTTATAATAAATTTTTTTTTTATGGTAATATTTGTAGTGAAATTCGTATAACGGAAGTTACATATACTTGATTTGAATTAGAATTGTTAATATTGCAAACATATCACAATATATTTTTCATTATTTTCTGTTAACATTAATAAACATCTAATCTTTTATATAATGTAAACATATTAGAGCGATCTGAACTTTTTGAAAATATTTCATGAAATAGGACCAATTTTATAATTTATAATTAGAAAACTATGCATAAGATTTAATTTACAAAATCGTAAAAAAGGTGTCAAGCATATTACTAAACGTACACAATTTTTCTGAAATATGTATTTTAATTGACATTTAAATAACCAATCTCAGTGCTAACAAAATTGATTTCTCCTATAACATGAGACATAGAAGTTTCATTATACAATAATAGATGAATAGAATATATATGTATTTTTTGTATATATTATTATATATAATGGAATATGGTGGAATATGGTGGAACTTATATTCAATTGGCAACTTGACAATTTTTCGAGAAAAATCACTACTGAACCAAAACTGAATATAGTCTAGCCAGAACATTTAAAAATATATATATGTATTATTAACAACCATATACATAAGTATGTACGAAGAGAATGTTTCGTTGATAGATTGTAGCCAGTGAACAGTTTTTAGTAGACATATATGTTCAGTATCCGAATGTTATCAGTGTTAGATTCATTTATGGCGAAAATATTTATATACTAAACGATTTCCAGTATTTAATCAATTGAAACTATGTGACATTTTTCCTCTATTAATTACACATTACATTCTATTATTTTTTATTTATGAATTATATTAACATTTCTCACTAAATCGTAGCTCTGCCAATTTTTCGAATTAATAGGCTACTTATATGCGAGAAAATCTTTTTAAATTATAGCAGTATTTTCAACCATGAACCACTTATACAACCTATTCAATATAATTTGATTATCACACTTTGTCCTTCCTGTTGTAAATTTTTCTATTTTATGGTAAATTAAATTAATTACGCCCTAGATACAAATCTCGCAACTTTATTACGTTAAGGATAATATTTTTGTTAACCACTGAATATACACACCATTCTGACATATGTAAATGAGTTGAATATTTGATGATGGATTTACTCTGTTGGATTATAAATTAATTATTCTAACTTACAAATTAGATACTTTCGCAAAGTATTTATAAAGTCTTCTCCGTTTATTTAACTATTTGCTCTTATCTTATAAATAATTTATAAACAAACTATTCGTTTAATTATTTCAGTTTGTCGATTTCCCCATAAAACTTTAGAAATTTTTAAATGTTTTCAATTTACGTAATATTGATCGTAAATAATTTTACATTATTATTTATATATATTATGTTGGTTGATAAAATGCTCATGCAATTTTAACGATATACAAGCTTTTCTTCATCATAATCTTCTCGTCTCGATAAATTTATGTTTAAGACTACAATAAACAAAGAAAATTTTATATGCATATAAGAGTTGTCTGTATTAAAATTATTGGCTTATCACATTATATAGAATATCTTATTACGAAGCATCATTAGCTGTAAAAGCGTTTTATAGAAAATTACCGTAAGTTGAATTAATATTGTATGTGTTTTATTTCCATTACCAGCATGTTTATGCACTTTTAGAAAGAAAAAAAGAAAAATATGTATAAAAAATATTTTTAAAAAAATGCTTTAAGAGCGGGAAATGCTGAAAGAGAATACATGTACTAGGCCCATCAGCCATCAATTCATTCTATTTAATTTGTAGAAAACTAGGTTAAAGGAATTTTAATTCCAAATAATAAATTTTGATATTTTATGTGTGTGCCACTGGTGCTCATGTTTGAACATAAAAAATCCATGATCACAAAAATATTTTAAGAAAAAAATATAATAATTGAATGAAAGTATGCCACATCAAAAACGAGAGGAAATTCTAATTAGGATATAGCACAAAAATGATTTTGATAATTTTTGTTTTTTTTGTTTTTTTGTTTTTTTCTTTTTCATACTGGAAGTAAAAATTTCCAAAGCATAGTTCATTAATGCCAAATGAATATTTAATTTTGAAATGTTAAACAAATACTAAAGTCAGCATTTTTCATAAAATATAATCCGTAACTCTAAGAACAATTAAAAATTACTGATTTTTTATGAGTTATATTTAACTATGTGAGCCTTTTTTTTCTATTTGACACAGCAAAAAAAAATAGAAAAAAGAGAAATAAATAAAAATAAATGTTTTGGGCTTGCAATGTTAAATTCAATTATGTTAAATCTTGTGCCTTCGCAAATATTAAAAAATAATGTTTATAAGATTTTCTTAATTGCAGAGGGTATGGTGTAATTTGATTTCAGCATGATAAAAATAGAAAACCATTTGTTGATAAATTAATTGAAAAGGAAGTATGAAATGCCATTAATTTTAAATTCCTTTTTCTTTTAATTGTCGAAAATGGGTTCTGCGAATTATTAGACATACATTATCGTAGTATAGTTTTCATTGTAACTATAATGTTGTTGTTTATTGCGATTGGGACTTAATTCTGCGTTTCCAATTATCTTCTAAATTCATCGGTTAAAAAGCGATGTTTTAATGTATAAAAAAAAAGTTTTACAAAATGTGTAATATTCTGTTTGCTCATGTATTTCTCTAAACCAATTCAATTCGAAAAGTAATATATGCGTCCTCATAATTTATTGATTTGATTTTTAAAAAAAATTTGAAATGCAATATAAAAGTACTACTCATGCCCTCATCTAGTCATCTTACAATATCTTAAACTTAGACTAATTACTTATAAAATCAAATAAAGAAAGCAGCAAAAAATGAATAATTTCAGTGGCCTAGATATAAAGTACGTGCACCCCCACATCCCAATCTAATCCAGAACAGGTGCAGAATATATGAAATATTTGGCGTGAGTAAACAAAACAAAACAAAAGAAAAACGTGAAAAGTTTTCGCTGAAAAAATTTGCATTATACCTTTGGCTTTTCGGTATCTATTTCTGACTAAATTTATTATATAGTCATCTTGCGCTCGTAAATGAAACAACTAATTATGAATTTATCCACATTGAAAATATTTAAAGTTAATAATAATAAACTAGCATTTTACAAAAGTATAACTTTTCATTTAGTTACAAGTTTTAACCGAAATGAAAAAAAATAATTATAAATTATGTGGTTCCGGTTGTTGTAGTAAATTGTTTCTGTTTTTTTTTTTGCAAAATTACTCTCATAAATAAGGATAATCTTGAGCATCTGTGGAGATTAGTATAGGGTATAGGCATTAGGAATTATTTTTTTTTATTTTATTATTAATTTAGTTGGAATATTGTGTAGAAAAAGTCGTATCAGCCCTATTTTGAAGGAATTAACTCAAAAAATAATGTTTACAAATTCTAAATCATCAGATTTTTTTTTTGTACATTCATATAATTACTTGTCAATAATTCTATATTTTGGCATTTCAAGAGAATCATATTTCTGATCAAAATATATTTTAATCTAAATATTGTTTCATTATTAATCAGAGTTAAAAGCACTTTATACTCGTAATAACAATAATTAATATTATTATGGTTTTGTTTTTAATACTTTTTGCCATTTTCAGGATAATGCCCGACAACTGTATCTAATATCAGAGATTTTTTAAAGTCACATGTTCTTCTGATTAAACGTTATTAAAAAACATGATAAAGATAATGAAGAACGAGGTCTTCTCAACATAAATAATCGGAATACAGATTTGCTACAGTGGCATTTAAAATCATAGATATATTAGATTTCAATATAAATGTGCAAAAAAAAATTCAGAGGCATAATATAATACATTTTCCACATATATACGATATTGGCTCCAATATCTTTTTTTAAATTAACACAAATATGTAATAGATATTCAGGAACATGAAAGCATTATAGGTACGCGAATAACCGAGCAATAAACCATCAAGTGGTATTAAAATTCATTAAGTAATATTTTTAAGCAACTGATCTACGAATTACGGTCCTAATGTGATAAATATGTATGTGCGTATACTCAATATAAAATTTGTAAATGTGTAAGGTACGATCTAGTAAATATTTTTTTTAAAAAAAGAATCAACCTCACCACACCATATAATAGATGCACAAAAATAATTTACATAATGTTAGACATTTAACTAAATTGACTAAATTACGGTAATCAAATTGATATTTGATAACGATGTAAGAAATCATTTAATAATATTTGCTATCTACTAACTAATTAACTATAATATGAAATAATCTAACATTTAAGTGAAAAGCATTAAATAAAAATTTATAATAGCTCAATACGTCTTAGAAAATATAGTACCAATTTTAGCATAAATTCAATCATAATTTAATATGCTATCTATGCCTGTACAAAGTGTGGGTTCAAAATCGTACTTTTTATTAAAAAAATCATGTTAAGGCATGTATTTAATACCATTATTCCGCATAATGGGTATTGCAATAATACGAAATATATTTGGTATTATGATTTTGTATTTACAATATAAAATTTGATGCAAAATATTACATTTTAGCGAATGATTGGTTAAAGTATGGCATAATGATAATATATATATATCATATGATTATCATTTAAATTTAGAACATCACACTTCAACACTTATATATGCCATAATATCAACATTATTTAACAAAATATTTTTGTTAGGGTACAAAATAAAAAATTTATTTACCAGATTTGTTTTAAGAAATCAATTAATTAATTGGTGTTTAAATATTTACTTGTTTATTTTAAATAAAATTAATTTTATTTCAAACAATATTTACAAAATAACAAACTATTTAACGGGTATGAAAAACTTCGTTGACGTTATCATGCAAAAAAAAAACGGTAACAGGTTAATTGGCCGAGTTAAGTCAGCAGAAAAGTAAAACTCCAGAAATGGACTTTACTACAATTTCACTATTTATTTTCACAGTTCTCAAAATCAAGGAAACGTATACTGACTTACATCGACTTGGCTACAATTTCACCATTCTGATATCTAGCAATATAGAGTTCAGGAGAAAATCAATTCTGCATACAACGAATTGGCTAAAATTTCGCAATCGGCCAATTTTGCAATCGGCCAATTTAACTCGGCCAATTAACCTAGATTCCAAAAAAAACATGATTAAGTATTAATGCTCCGGAGAGAATTTATATCATTCGTCAGTATAAGTATATCTCATTGTTTCATTTGTAACGCATTTCTGTAATAAAAAGAAAAATCCTTATGCAAATATAGGTACATTCTTGATCTAAATGAAACACGAAACAATTTCTGCATGTAATGATAAACAGGGGAAAAAACCATAAACAAAATCTCAGTTTATAAAACATATTCATTTACGTCCTTGATTATTAATTCAATGTTTTTTCTTTTCTTTTTTTATTATAGCGCTCTGATTTATTTTTATTTATTTATTTTTTTTTTTTTATAAATTTTCGATTAGATCGCTTATCTTCTTAATATTGGCCATATATATGTTAAATTCAGTATTAATGTTACATTGACTGTACTCACTGTTTGAAAGCAACTAAATAATGTCATTTATTTCATAATACTAGGATCCGGTCATTTTGACCTTGTGAGCTACATTTTTATTTATATCTCGGGACATTTTTGATTTAAAATATGTATTGAGATTTAAGAATTTATGTTTTTATTCAATCCTTCGAAAGACGTCTTTTCTCATATTTATTTATTTTTTTAAGTTTATTTAATTTTTTCTATGAAAAAATCACCAGTTGATTCTTATTTTATATTTTTAAAAAAAAAACATTTTTTCGTCGTGTTTTGATAACTGTAAAAGTACAAAAACGAAATGAAATATCGCGATATATCTTTGTAAAGGCTCATCTTAGAGCAATGCGATCAAAATGGTTCGAATTCTCTTAATAAAATATACGGAATTAGCAAAAAAAAAAAAAAACAAACATAAACCGGTCAAAATGACACCTCTCGGCACTTTTTGTCGGCAAAATCTCCGTCCTCCAAGTGTTAATCTAATAAAATATATATCGATGGCCTAAGTTGAAAATAACCATTTTAAAAAAAAAATCAGGAGAGACAAAAAACTTCATACGCTTGCTATGTTATGGTATGCATGAAAATTCGATTCAAATTGTCGGAAAAATTGTGTTTAATGAGAAAATATTGGATCGTTCCATTTCTAAGCCAACGTAGGATGACATCCAGCATTCTTTTTTCATCATTAACTCATTTTCCAATAAAAATTTGGTTAACGTATTTTCAAATTAAGCTGTGTTATCTAGTCTTATGCTGGATTTACACCCGAGCAAATAAAAATATGTGCATCATGTCATAGCAAAGCTCAGTATTTTTCCTCTTCTTTTTGAATATAAAAAAACAATGGTTAAAGTTCCGAAATGTATGAAATAAACCGGTAAATAATAATATTTCTGGTGGATCAATATGGTAAATAAATACTGTATGACAGGATTGTGAAGAGGATGACTATATGCAGTAAAACTGGTTTAAATTTTTTGTGAATTATTTGCAGAAAAGCCCAGTCTAAAATCATCAGATTAATTTCAATAAAATTTGAATAAAATGAATATAAGTTTTATTTAATTATATTTATGACCTCAGAAAACAGACATGATGCGATTGTATTCAAATCAGCAGGCAAACTAGACACACAAAAATAAATGAGCAATAATTCGCCGAAAATATTAGGTAAGGTAAACAAAAAAAAATAAATAAATAAAAATAAAAAAAAACAGACTTCAGGAATTCATCTTATTTTCTCACTTCGGAATGCCATACATCATTCTATAAAGAACTATCATTCGAAGAAAATGTAATTTAAGCTACAACATATAGGTCGCATTCATTGGTGATTGTTTTCTCATAAAGGATTTTTTTTTCTACTCCAAAGTTAAGTAATTCCCTCAACATACTTGTGATATTTTTCTAGATGTACGACAGATGCGCCAATGTTAAATATAAAATTGATGAATTAAAATGATGTCATGTACAGCGTGTACATGAAATCATTTTAATTCTTAAATTTTACAGGCAGACTCTCAAACAGACCAACACATATATGCCAAATGAATAGTTTATTAGCTTTTTATACATTTAATCCGATGGCGTGACTTCTAATATATGTATGATGTGTCTATATTCCATAAACGAGGTTATTAATTATACAATGTTTTCATATTTTTTTTTTTTTTTAAATTTCAGATTGTAATGTTGTTTGACCGAATAGTTGTTAACATTTATTAGTTTTCTTTGTTTTATTTTTAAAATTCTACATACGATGTTAAAAAAAATCGCTGAACCCAAAATCATTTCGTACATATTTGCTATATGTTTCTATATTTTGTGGCAAATTTGTGCACATAAAAGAAAATTGGATGAAGTTCAGAATTTGCGTGATTTTCTTGCTACGTTAAATCCGAAAAGTTTTTTCTTTTATCTGCTGTTGTTTTGTTTATGATTACCCACTGAAAGTCGTTTTATAAAGCGCAATGATAAACTATACATTACCATTTTCATCCATCTAGAATGCATATTTGGTATATATTATCCGTATGGCAGAAGGCATATTCAGTATACCTTACCTACAGCTACACCGGACATTGCCTATTATTTGTAATGTAAACAGTATGGTATTTAACGTAATACATCTTTCATGTGTCGATGCTTTTTTAACGTCAACATGAGCCTTTTATAACAACTATTATAAATTGAAATTTATTTTCTTAAATGATTTTTGCAAACATTGTCGGATTTCAGTGGCGAATAATAAACTACCCATTTTGCAAGCACTTTATGAACTCCCCGTACTTAATTCGTTAAATGAATTTAAATTTCTTTTTTCTTGCTAAGAACTAACAAAACAAATCAACAAAACTCAAATTTGTAATTTGATTGAAAACACACAGTCTCTGTTTATACTGTTTAAATTAATTAATAGTGGGAAAATTTGAAGACATTTATATTCTAATGTAAATGTTTTATTATGCATTACTTTTTTTTTTTGCTTAGGATTACTGATTAGCATAGCATCAAAATAAAACGGTATTAAGAAAAGAAAATAATTCTAAAAATATAAAATTAACTTGTTCAAATGAATACTCGAATGAATATGTCTAAAAACGTATAGTAATAAATCAATAGGAGGGGCTCGCAATGAATTAAAAAAGATAATATAATGAAAGAGATATTTCAACTGTTATGATTTGGTTTATAAGTATAGTGGCTTTTTATTTTAAATATCTCATGTAGAATTACAATAGATGTCAAGACAATCTTAATATATGATGAATTTAAATTTACATAGAATTACGTTTCATGAATATGTATGTATAATGGAATCTTCTTCTTGATTACATTTTATATTAATCATAAATTTTAATAACATTTTTTCTAAATCAATCAACGGATAGCAATTTTTATATAATTATACGTTAACTATATTGATTAATTTCATAATGATTTATTATTATTTTTATTTTTTTTATTGATAAAATTTCCTTTTCTATCTATTTGAAACGTTTAATATTTTACTTATATATTACACGAGTACCACAACAACACAGTATGCGATTTCACCAAAAACCCATTAATGAGCATATATGAATACGATACAATAATGACGCTTACGTAAAACATTTTCTATACTTAGCTATATATAAAGAAAAAAAAAATATAATATTATATCGATTTCATTCATTATTATTATATGAATTTTATTCTATTCTATTTATAAATGAAAAATATATATTTTATATTTTAAAATGAAAAGTGAAAACGTGAATAATGAAGACTCACCATTAAATTACTAATATATGGTGATTGGAGCAAATACAATGAACCTTTTACCTGTACAACCATCACAACAACAAAAATAAATCAATAAGTATAGTAAACGAAAGTTTGATTTTATTTGAAAAGTTTTCTCAATAGAAAAGTAGGCAAATTTTTATTTCCTATGCTACTTAATTTCATATTGAACCATAAAAATAGGGGATTTTTGGATTAGAAAAAAGAAATAGAAAAGAAAATGAAGAAAATAAATTGATAGACAGATAGATTGCGGCTGATGATAATCTGTGTAAGAAATAAAAATTGATTTTTAGCATTAAACAAATTTTTATACCTGGTGAATAACCGATAAAGGCAAAGGCAATGTAAAAGGCACTGAATAAAAGTTTTTATTTTTGTTTTGTTTTTTTCTGAAAAATTTTGTTATTTGTTTGTTTGGTAAATGACTCAATCCTAATCAGTTTAATCAACATTTAGTCATAAAAATCATCTGTTTGCTTACATTTTTAATCAGTATAATAATTGTCTTAATCAGTTTTTTGATTCAATATAATTTTTTTTTTTTCGTTTTGTTTTCAACTGTTGAGTTGTAAAAAAATATTCTATGAACTTTTAATCATAGAAATCTTACTTATATTTCATTTTTTCTTTACTATAAATTATTAATTTTAATTGTATCTATTTTAAGCGAATTTGTAAGTTGTAATTTATAGAAATGAATCTAAAATCATGAACATTTATCTAACAGTTGCAATTAAAATAAAATCAATGTATTTCAGTATAGGGTCAAACTGTGTGTCACTTATAAGCGTCAAGGTGATTTAGTTAGAGGGAAGGGTTCTTTAATATTTATGCGTGTAAAACTTAATAACAAATTGTGTAACTGTTATTTTTGGACAGATTTGTTTTTTCTTTCATTTATTTTATTTATTAATTTTTTAATGGGTTTTTATCAAAGGTTAAAGCCGAAGATACGAAACAAAAACAAAGCCGATAATAATATGCATTTTTAAATATCTATAATAAATAAATTAAACATAAATAAATTATGAATTTATAATTTAATAAAAATGATTCATGAACAAGTTCATTAAAATTTATGTGATATTTTGAAATTCCTAAATAGTAATATTTGCTGCTAATTAATGGACAAATAAAATGAACAAAAAAATAAAAAAAAAAAAGAAGAGAAATAAAATAAAAAGTATTGATTTAGTTAAATCATTGTGTCGTATATCCGTATATTATTCATTCATATCAAACATATGTTTATTAATTGGCAATAAGAATCGAAAACGTAAATAAATGCAGATAGTTCGTGATAAATATTAAAAGTTTCTGTTTATCTGTTTGGATTTCATATATGTTTAGTTTACAATATCTTAAATAGGTGTGTGAGTGTCGCGTTAAACATATGTATAAATAAACATGAATATCTATTGTAAACAATTTGAAAAAGTTGCATTATTATTATTTTTTTTTTTTTAATTCTGTTTAATGCAAATATTTGCATAGAAAAATAATACTTCAATACTCTTCTTTTAAATTAAAAAAAACTACTGTTTCATCAGCATAATTGCGCAATAATTTTTATAGTAACTGCTTATTTATTCTAAGCATTTTATTTATTGGGGTGAATGAGATGAGAAAAAACAAGGGTATTATGTTTGAAATGTAAATCGATCCGAGTCGTTCTATTATAGAAAATGCAACTAGAAATCAATAGTAAATGTACGAGAGTAGAACTATTATTTTTAATACTTTATTTAATATTAGATAGGTAATTGTTATTGTTTTTATTTCAACTCGAGCTCTTACGACATTTCATGACTATTTATGACTATTTATTGTTTTAAATTTTCAATAGTTTTGTTCATTTTTCATGGTCAAGCCAATAACGAGATAACAAACATTTCAATTAACATTAAAAATTATAAATATCTGCCATTTTTTTCTCTTTTTTAAAAATTATTTTTCATGAATAATTTTTTCATTCTTTATCTGATGGGTGTTTGTGAGGTTGACTGCAATGCTATTTCTTTTTTCTCTTTTTTGTATTGTAGGTTTTTTATTCTATTAAAAAGCTTATGTAATCTTAATACGAGTGCCATTCCATATATTCATAAATCTTAAATAATTTTATTTTTATTTTTTTTTCTAATGGTTTTGTAATGTTTGTGTTGGGTAAATAGTTCCCCATTGATTTTGGTCCTTATCAATATTCCGGTTATAGAAAATGTTATAATTTAACGTGTACTATTTATTAATCATTTCGATCGATTTTTTTTTTTTTTTGCTATGTCTAGATTAATCTAAGAGAAAAGTTTCCTGACGATATGCGATAATGGATATTTGTATCAAAAATGTAGAAATTCTTTTGTTAAGAAATCTGCGACTGATGATAATATTAGAAATGACGACGGTTTATGTTATGATAACTTAATTGTCATAGTTTTGTACCATATATTTAAAAATTCACACTTTTCCTGAATATAAGTTTAATTAGCGGTACAAGGTTTGAAAAATAAAATGACGCATTTAAAACGTATGAAATAGAATTGCCCGCAATACACTTTATATACTTAAAAGCTTTTTTTTTTATCAAAATATTGAAAAATTCCATCACAATACACGAGTCAATTATCAAAGTCCAAAAAATAGAAATGACTGAAAGAAAGAGTTAAATATAAAAATAAAAATGGTACAGATTTAGAAGTGAAATAATTTGTTAATAATTGAAAACTATACGTACAAATATATTTTTGAATATAAATAAAAATATTTCTGAAAATAACCATAAATATTGGATGTGATAATCGAAAATAAATAAGTAAATATTATTTAAAAACATACTGAATCGACAAGTAAATTAATATAATTTCATAATGAACTATATTTTCTGTTTGATTTTGGATCAAATGCTGACACCAGAGTTTTTATGTTTGATTTCATTATTGTCTATTTAGATGGACGTTTGATAAATCATAAAATGTTTATATAAATGAAATTATTTAATGGTCTAAATATTTAAATGTATAAATAATAAAATTATTTAAGCGTAAAATTTAATTGCAGTCAACAATCTGTATTTGCATGTTTCGGTGTTCACCCTAAAAACATAATATTATCCTGCACTTTATTTGTATAAATATTTCACAAGTTCTTTTTTTTTTCAATTTATGAATCGATGTGATTATATTACACTGCCCTGAGCCATCCATAGACAAACATATAAAAATATATCGATAACTATATTCGTTAATTTTGATCATATTTATTATTATTATTATTATTATCTTTCTTATTTTAATAAAAACTATTTTTATGTCGAGCCAAAAAATTAGTCACATATTACTATACACAAACACATACTATAATTGCATAAATTTATTATAAAAATGAATTATATTAATTTCATTGAATAAAGTTTTGTCAAATTCAATATTCTATCATTTACGCTTTGTGTATATCGAATATGTTTGATGAAATTATAGCGACAGACGCAATTATTCGAAAAACGTAGAAAAAGTTTTTCTAAATTGATGGACTGATTTATTTATTTGTTTACTTTTCACTTTAAATTTATTTATTTATTTTTTGAGGTAATGGCATTAAAGTTTGATTTGATTAAATTCTAGAATGATATTTTTTTTTTATTTACATTATCAATTTGATATGATTGACAAATTAAAAAAAAAATAGAAAAGATTTGTTATACATTTTATTTTTTGTTATCACTCATTTTCTGCTTTATATTTTAAGATATTGTATGATGATAAGAAGTCAATGGCAGTGCAGATACAATGTCAAAAGAAATTTAAAAAACAAATATTTATTACCTATGTCTTGATAACACAGTGGAAATATTTAAAATGGTTAATGTAATTGGGCGCAGTTTTATTCTTAATATTAGTTGAAAATTATGCGCAGTATTCATAAAATTTTAATAATTTAATTTTTGGTTATTAAACTTTTGCAACCATTATAGGCTATATTCTAAGAATTTTACAATAATTCTAATACAATTGCAAATGCATAACACGCACATATTCTTAAATAGTTATAATGCATCAAACTGGACCATTCATTCTAATGAACAAAACCTATATTTTTTGTACATTTTTATAGTGGAATTTATTTAAAGCAAATACTTTGTAGTACTTGTAAAGTGTAAGATTTTCATATACATTTGAATTTTATTTTTTCCATTTCTAATTTAAATACGAAAATATGGTGAAATTGATTTGCAAGAGTTTTAATAAAACAAATATATAAAAGGATACAGTCTTAATTTTATTAAGAAATTGAATTATAAAAAAAAAAAACTTTGTAAGCCTAGTATGACACTAGGGAACTAGTTTACTTGCGAAATCGTTGCGAAATTTATATAAAAAGTATACAAAACCTAAAGATGTTATATTATTGTTGAATAATCTAAACATAATTTTCGAAATGCTAACGAAATGCTTTATGAAATTATTTTTGAATTTCGTTTTTTGAACAAATCCAATATAACACAAATATTTTGAACATTTTATAAAAGAACTTGGCATATTTTAGATAGATTTTGTATATATTTTTTCTATGGATATCGTAATGGTATATTTCGCAAGTGAACTGCATACCAAGCTATACGGTTTAACCATCACTATTTAATATATTCTAACAGTAGTGGTGTAAGTCAATCGAATATACGCAAAATTAGAAATACGAGTACAATAAAATGTAAAACCTGAAAAGCTTGATTATATCCCCTAAATTTTATTTATTATCATTCAATTCCAACCTATTTATTCATTTGTTAAAGTAGGAAAGTAGAACAACTATGAAAGTGAATTCAATAAAAAAAAACTAAATTTGTTAATAAAAATCTATGGATGAAAGAAAATGTAAGTTAAGTACAAACTCAAATATATAATATTTTTAACAATGTTCGAAATAATTTACGGAAATATTGAAAATACATTTACTACTTATTTCATATACACAATATGGTCAATTAACTTATGGCGTGGCGTGATTTGGCAATTTAGAGGAAAAAAAAAATTGTATTAAATAAATAACATTTAAAGTAGGTAAGCATAAAATAAAATAATTATGGCTATAGTTCAGTTAATGCTAACCAATTACATGCATGAATTTGCATGTATATGAAATCTCAATTAGTAATCAGAGGCCGAATAAAATATAAAAAGAAATTCTATTGACAGCCATACAAAAAATACATATATTAGAATAGAATTTACTCGTAAAATTATCATAAATTTATTATTAATTATTTTAGTTAATCATCAGAAATAATAAATATATCTGAATGCTGTACATATCCTGCTAAAGAGGCTATCTGACAAAATTAAAAACAATAGAATTTCATTATTATATATTTTATTTTTTCTTTTCTATTATATTCGAAATTCGAATAATCCATTAATAAATATATAATAATAAAATTCTTCCCATAGAATGTTATTTGTGCTATTGCTTAATTGCATTCATGAATTTTCTGAAATTTATAATGATGTAATAATATATTTGGTTGATGTTCCATAGAAAAAATATGTCTAAATATGAATGAATGGTTTTCTGACATTCTTTAATACCTCCGTCTTATAAAGTAGGTTGAACACGTTACCTTAGATCCATTTTTTATTATATAAATAAAAAAAAAAAAAAATACTATTTCAATCGTATTTATAGAGACCGTAAAATATTTTCTGACCTGTTATAATTTAATTTTGAAACTGCTATTGAAAATATACTTAATAAGTCTGAGTTGAGTTAGAATTCTGGTGTAGTAAAAAGATACGATTATATTTGAATAAAATATTTCTTTATTATATAATTACAGATACCGCTCTGCATACATTTTACAAAAACAAATATCGTACATATCGTCAATTTATCATATATCATTAATCAGCACCACCTCATTTCCCATTAACCTCAATAAATAAATAAAAAAAAAAAAAAATGGTATTAAACGTCAACGAAATATTAAACATAAATACGCGAAAATATAAGTTCATGTGTTTGTTCTTAATAAATACTGTTGATAATTAATAATAAAAAAAAAAAAAATATTATTTCACAAATTAACACTATTTCTGTGAATCGCTGTAGATTATAATTCATTATCATATTGTAAGGAATTAACTGTTGTGTTGTGCGTACATTTTGATATATGTATTATTCAAATTATTGACAGGGCACAACTGACGGTCTCAATAGAAAAAAACTAGCCGAGAATTATTTGTTTAGGTTTTCTAAAAACCTGTTATGCTCAAACATCATATACCTACAAGATTTTTTTTGGTTTTTTAAACAATACTTCAGCAAACCGGCTCAAAAAAAAAAAGACGAAAAAGAAAAAAATGGTGATAATTATTATTGTCGATTTATAATTTTTAAAATTATAAATTTAATAGCATAATGGTCTATATATTTTCTAAATAAGTCCATAACATAAACTCGAAACGAAGTGTCATAAATAAAAAAAATCTTGTATTATTTTTATCAGACGACTTATATATGTAATGGAATCTTTTCTTATTCATACGAAATATTTCTAATACTCAGCAGACTTTTATGAATCATCATATTTCACACATAACCATTATACGTAACTAAATAATAAATAAATCGATAATATAACTAAAATATCACCAACTAATATCAATATTTAAATATCCATAACTGGTATTTCGGTACAGCCATTTCTGCCTATCAAGCCTATAGATTTAGCAATATTTTTCCACAAAATATTAAAAAAAAAAAAAATAATTAACAATGATAATGCTAATGAAATGTCGTACTTTGAAATTAACAAAACTTTACATGATTTTAGAAATTTATACAGCTGATGTCAATGTCATTACTCGAATTCAAGTATCATGAACGTATTCATATTTAACCATAATATAAATTGTATATATTTATTATAAAAATTACAAATACGAAAATAAACTACCAACACATTATTACAATATTCGTTTCTTATGCATATATAGACCTACAAACATTATGAGCAAAATGAGCATTAGCTAAACTTTACATCACATCAAAACACACACACTGCAATATTAAATTTGATTTTAGAGCAATAATAGTGTACATAAAGAAAAAAAGCGAACAAAAAAAATAAAACACATTCAAACAACGTACATAAATATTATTTGAAATGTAATTCTAAGCTCTGATACGAAATTCTAAGATTTGTTGTCAGTACTTAATTCTTCAGTAGTATTTGTACGTTAACACTGTCTATACCTCACAGCCAATATATACACGCATATATATATATATACATACATATATATCTTTTTTTTTATTTATAAATACATAATAAAGTGTGCGATTTTGAAAATTAAATTTTAAACGTGGTTTTGAATTACAATTAAGTGTCCATGTTTTTGTTATAAATTCTATGAAGTATGATTTAAATTAAGCCTTTTGTTTGGTAAGTTTAATTGTTAACCCAAACACCACCAACTTTGATCTAATATTGAACATGTACCTTTATATATAATTGTATTTTTAAATGATATATTCTGGTATAATACAAGAACACAACATATATAATTAAATAATGTATTATGTAAATGGTTCAGGTCAATATTTATATACGATATTTATTGGTTTTTAGTCTTTAGTGTTTTATTTTTGTTTTTTTTTTTTTAAATGTAATTTACACATTAAATATAAAACAAAAACATAAACAACAATAATATAAATCATGGTCAAACATTTGTGTTGGAAAATATATATGAGATTTTTTTTTTTTTGTTTCCATATAATTGTCCATAAATTAGTTTAAACGATTCATCATTTAATTTAAAATACCATAATAATTGTATTTAGTATTCATATGCAAAAACCCTCATTAACCCATACGCATAATATTAAATATACACCACCATCTATCGTGGGCATTTAAATTTTTCGGTTTTATTCATTACAAAATATATACAATTATATTAATTATAATATAAATTGTAATGTATGTTTAATACTTATGAATTAATGTTACACCAAAAAACCCCAAAAAACAAAAACAAAAAAGTTATATAAAAATTTAACTTACCAACTGCCAATTATTATTCATGTAAATAAACAATATTTTGTTAATTCACTTGAAGAAAAACAAAAAAAAACGCAGCCACAATAAAAACAAAATACGATAACACCGTGAAATGTTTATATTGCAAGTACGGCACAAAACTAATCAAAATGTAAACACTCAAATATTTACTGTTTTCAAATTGAAGAAAAAATAATTCGATTAATTGATTTTGAAAAAAAAATTGTTTTCAATTTCTAGAAGATTGGCATTTCCGCTATAATATCCCACAAAACTTTATTTATGTAATTAGTGTACACTAAATTTAAATATAGGTATATACTTTTATGCTATATGCTTTTCATTTATTTTTGGTTGAACACAAATTTTCCACGTTTTTTTTTAAATTTAATTCATAAAATCAAATCAACACGTTTTACAGCAAATGAATTATTATTTTGTATGGCTGGTGTGTGTTTTAATTTTAGATATAAACATGGTAAAAATAACCAAATAACTTTAACAATTATTTAGTAACATACAACGACACAATAGGTAAATGTCTTAAAAATATATTTACTTTTTTTTTTTTTTTTTTAATTATTGTTTTATTATTAGTTGAAATTAATTGTAATTCTCACTACATCGAAATGACTGAATGTGTTGTATTATCGATATGTAATAGTGTCTTGTTTCACACAAGCGACTATAGTCTATATGAATTTATTTCAATATTTCTTCTAGTATTTAAAATGCTGATAAAATTTTGCCGAATAATTCCGATAAAATGATTGAATTTATTTTAATGTTTATTTCTAATATATAATTAACAAAATTTCAATATTATTTAAAATACACAAATATTTTATGAAACAATTCACTTTTTTCAACAATTTATTGATAATAATTGTGTGTATTATTATTTTTGTATAAAGAACTTTCTGCTCTCTTCTACTTCTTATTTCTTTTTTTTTTTTGTATTTTATTATGAAAAACAACAGATATGCGTCTTGCTACGAGCGGCTTACGATATCTGATGGAGGTGCAACGAAAACTGAACAGAAGTAGCAAAATTTTTACTACCTATGCTTGTTAGATAATTCTTCATATATACGAATATGTATATAAAGTTGGTGGATATATAAATACATATAAATATATGTACTTTGGTAGAGTGACTGATAGAGACTGGTGTGTTCATGATATTTCCATATACAACCAGCTCTTTCTATCTTATCCAATACTTATACATAGTTACAGCGGTTTACAAATCGTCTTATTGTTTATTATTTCGTCAATTGATGAAATAATATTTAAATTATAATGTGAATAAAATTAATAAATGTTTCTGTATTTTATATGGAAGTTTATTGACAATGTAATAAATGTAATTGTTTTATTTTTGTTTCTTATTGTTAATGGTTTTGTACAACTATTATACATACCCGGTAAAATAATAAAACAGCTGTGTATGTACTAACACTATTTCAAATTGAAAACGTATTATGTTCAGTATTATACATACTAATCCAGTACACATTGTTATACCTACACTAAAAATAAAAAGAAAAACAACAACATTTATTAATTTTAATTTGTATTTGTAACTTGCAACGTGCTTTTGTAGCCATCCTCTTTTCACATGATAGAAATTTCTATTACATTCCGTGTTGTACGAATTGCGCATCAACAGCATATATTTACTGACGAACATTTGTGTAACACCACGAGGACGGTTGGTATTCACAATATGTATTCTAGAATTTTTAGAGAATACCATATAACCGAAGAGGTATAAAATATAGCGTCTGCTTGCAGCCTGACCCAGGGCAAGATTTATTTCTATGTAAGTCTTCGACAGCCTGAATAATTTTTCCATATATAAAGACATTTGTAGCAAATTGAGTTTAGTTTTTATCAGATTTATTTTTGCATTTCATAGAACTGATAAAGACTAAGATATGTGTTGAATATTGGACTTTTGTAATATATTCACTAAATTTTTATATAAATAATGATGTCAAATTCTAAGTATTTTAAAACCATCTGATTCGATATTTATTGACAACAATGTCCAATGAGATTTCTTTTTACTTCAACAAATCGTCAGAAATTTGAAATTTTACTGTTTGACCATTGACAATAATATCTTTATCCGTTCCCCGGAGAAAAGTGCGTGCTGATATTAAGTCTATTTTTGGAACTTATAAAAATAATCGCTTTATCTGCCGTTGTCTAAAACACTTTAGCATTCTGTTGTTATAAGTATAAAAATAAATAGAAAATGTATTAAAAGTTAATTATAGAATTCAATAAGTTTCTCGAGATATGCTTAAGCTTATGCAACAAATTATATAATAAGATTGAAATAAAATACCGATACGATTATCGAATGTAGCAGAATTCATGTCTTGCTTGTGTTCCTGCATTTATTTTTATGGTTTTTTTCTTTCTTTCTGTATTTTGATAAATAATAATTTAGGCAATTTGACACTGTCAGCAAAGTTTTCCACATTTTTCTCTTTCACATAATCTATTTTTATTTTATTCCAGAAAATAATGATGTTCAATGTACGAGAATATCTACCCTATTTTCTAGACTTTAGTTATACACTAGGGCGTTCTAAAAAACACGAAATTTTTCAGATTTTGGTTCCCCCCCTCTCACCTGGTGACAATTAGGATAAAAACATTCAAAACGAAATCCGGAGTTGTTTGGTGAAGTTTTGACCCCCGCGCACCTCG
>JAABKK020016417.1:0-20332 GCA_011634745.2 Catotricha subobsoleta
TTGTGGCTTTTTCAAATATGAGTATATCCTCTAATTCATCTTCTGTGGAGGATAATTGAGATGTCATCGAAGAAGATGAATCAGACGACGACGCCGATGAATATTCCATCTTCAAATAATTCACACACAAACAAAATATTATAATTAATATACTATTATTTGTATCAAAGTTACATATGAATCAAATAAAATACATTCTAGTTCATTTCCTTACCTAGTTATTGTATATAAAATAATGTTTAAACTATATATTTGTATTTTATAAACACCATTGACCAATTAATTATTAAAAATAAAAGTGTTTGACATATCAAAACTCGAGTGTTAAATTCGAAACCCTGCTATATGGTAGGGTTTCACGAAACCCGAGGTATGAAACTCGAGGTTTGACCAAGGGTTACTCGAGTTGAAGCTTATGAAAAGCTACGGTTACACGAGATTCGTGGGTTACACTCGTTGATGCTTACCGCCCGTAGTGTGTAAAGTTTGAAAGAGATATTATTTACAGTCGCACATAAATTGTGTTATTTATAATAATTATTAATTACACGAGGACGATATATAGATAGTTAGGGAAATAAAAACGTATTAGTAGTGTACTTTTACATAAAAGCAAGAAAATTTATTTCCCGCTAAAGTGAAAAATGCTAAATCCAATTCGCTTGACAGGCCGGAAAATATTGTCCCCTTCACTTTTCCACCAATTATTCTTCAAATCGGGATATTCAATAGTATTCTCTTTCAAAAATACTATTATTAAATTAAGGTCATTATCATTTTGAAATAATATTCATTGCAGCTGTAATTTCAGTTTAATGGTGCTTTTTTTCAAAATCATATTTTATGAAAATGTATATCAATTAAAAATATACCAATAAAAACAATTAAATATTGCATGACTGTTCAAAATGTTCTTGAAAAAGAGTTATTGATTGATTTGTAACGCGCATTATTTGCCGATAAAATATATTTATTTTATTTTAATTGAATTATAATGCTGCGTGCTAGCCAGAGTACGTATTTTTTTCATTACTTTTTCTTTTTGATCTTTTAGGAAAATTTTCCATGGAAATTTTACAGATAATGATAATATGCATAATAATATATATAAATACAATAAGCATCTTCGAGTAACGAATCAGAGTTACTTTTGAGTAGTTAGTGGTTAGGAGTAGTTATGTGTCAATGAATAAAGAACTTCGACATAAAACTCACATTAAATTTACTATAAAATAACTTTGAATCACTCTTTGAATGTTTGTCCACAAAATTAAATGAAGTTTTTGACATAAAACACTAAAACCGTCAAACAGCTATATAGGATAATCACACGGGAGAGTATTTATTTGTAGGACAAATTCATAAACATTTTTGAGATTACTTTTTTACGTTTCTAAAACATTTAAAAGTTTATTTTTGAAAAAATGTTCAATAAACAAAAAAAAAATGGAAAATCCTCAAAAATGTGATGTGGAAAACATGCAAGGAAATATTTCAAAATGGAAATATGTATTTCCATTGGAAAATTTCCACACTACATATTCTGGTAATAGCTCGAGGCTTTATCGACAATTCAGTAAATACTTTCGTGACCTGGCATTTTTTTTCGGATTTTGTTTATGTGTGTAAGTAATATTGTTTAAAAACAATAACAAAAAGTTTTATGAAATTTATTTTTAGATTTTTTCAGTATTATATTTGAAAAACGGTGTGTGTAATTTAAGATGTAATTGTATTTGTTTTTAAAGATTAAATGACAAGAGGTAAACAATGAATGCGTGATTGATTTTAATTAATATAAATTGTTTATTTCTTTTTTTTTTTTCATGCATTTTTGAAATAATATCCGAGATTCATTACTAGTAATATAAATAAACGGCACATTAAACGATTGTAATGGATTCAATTAATTACTATTTCCTACAACAATAAGAAAATTCACTAGAATTGAGAAGGGAAAAATACACCATATTATAATATAATGTTTTTCTTCAAGATTAATTGCTAATGCGTTTTTCCATCAAATATAGGAAACGCCTGATTGGCGCCAATACCATTTTTACACATTTTTTTTTCTACTAATAACATGGTACTCTATTTCTACTTTGGTATATCAAATATGGATAATAAAACCGAACAAACCACCTCACTAATCAATATAAAAAACCATTAGGCGCAACATTGTCACAATCAATATAAAATACATACCAACTGAATTATATGTATGATGAATGTTTCTGTTAATTAGATATTTGTTCATAACATATGTTTTCTATTAAGTTATTACAGATTATAGCTGTAGTCAGCTTATCCAGAAATTCATAGGTGTACACTTTGAACATTATATTAAATAATTTTATTTCTATTAAACTGAAAATACTGTTGAGTTTATTATTAATTTTAATCAATACAAATTAATCAATAGTTGAAATTGAACCAAGTCCATAAGACCGGTAATACTATTTATTCATTAGGGGTGATCGAAAATTATTTCTTTTTTTTTGTTGGATAATGTGTAGTTAAAATTGGTTTAGCCTAATTGTGATTATTTTTTTCAATGCCCCACCGCCTTTTATATACTAAAACCGTTCATTGACTTAAAACTCGGGGGTGAAGAAGGGGGCTAGCAATTTTTCTTCTTTTCCTCTTCTTTTTCCTTTTACGCGTCTAGGAAGCCATCGATGTTGAAAATTGGTTAATTTTTTTTCCAAAATGGTCATTTAAAACAATTTATATCCAGCAATTTAAGTGTATAGCGAAAAAAATAAATAATAAAAATACAAAATTCTGAGGGTATTAATCATTAAATGACCATAACTCAATAAAAAAAAAACAACTAATTTTCAACGTCGATGGCTTCCTAGTCGCGTAATAAAATTTTCTAATTTTTTTTAGAAAATAGATATCCACCGCTCGTTATTTAGTATAAAAGGAGATGTGGCAAGAGGGGGCATCGAAAAAAAAATCACAATTAGGCTAATTTTTTTTGTTTGTTTTATAACAAACTTTCACTATACGAGTACACCATCCAAAAAAAGAAAAAGTGTTTTTTGATCATGCCTACTATTCTTTCCATTTATTGGTTACAATACAAAGTAACCAAAACATTAATTAGGAAAATACATTAATAGCTTTTAAATTTATTTGAGCCTCAGCAGTGAACTGAACAGAAACTCCATTCTTATTTTTAGAGTGTACAAATAACTTTCTTACATTTGAGTTGTATGAATTTGAATATATTATCATTTACATATATTTAATGATGGCATGGGATTGATGATAATTTGGTGGAGAAGGTGAAAGTGGTGATGATAAAATTATTTTATATTTCATGAATACATTAAATAAGAGTCTATTGTTATATATTATTAAATTATCTCTAAATATAAATTATCATTACTTATCATCTTAATTGGCTGATACGGCAAGCTGAGCACAGAGTTGGTACAGATGATTTGTCTTATTTGCCTTATTTTAAATAAATAATATATCAATATACTCTTCATCATCATATTATTTTGTATTTAGCTATAGAATGTTACATTAAAAAAAACTAATGTTTTGCGTTTGCGAAATTATCTAACACTGACAATTTATTAATTATTTTTTTGAGATTATAAATATTAAATGAAATGGATAACTCATAGAATCAGATATTTTCTATTATATATTTATCATATTACAAAAATATAAGCAGATTTTTTTTTTATTAAATTGAGATTAAATTTAATTTATGTTTGAATTGTTGTTATGTTGGGATTGTCATTCGAAAAATAGAAAAGTAAAATTTTCAAATTGCTTATATTATTCGCATGCGGTACTGTTTAAAAGGAAACTATTTTATTAATACTTAACGTAGTTTCAACATTAAAAACAAGGTTGTAATTGTAACTGCTAATTTTCCGCTACTTCAGTTCAATGCGAAGTTCAGGAACGATTTGTGTAAAAAAATTAAATACATATGTATGAATATTAAATTAAAAGCACAGTCAAAATATGCTGTTAGTGGGACTATCTGCCAAATTAGATGTACCGCTGTCTCGTCGAATCCCATATCCACAATTTGTCATAACAATTTTTTGTTATTTCAATCCATTACAATAAAAATAACAAATATCCTTTCTGGAAATGTAATAATATGTTCGGTTTTTGTGTAATGAATTTACATCTCAAAATTTTTATATATGCTGTTACAGGCTCACACATACGTGCACACGAGGGTGGGGAGAATTACCTCGACCCTTTCGAGAAATTGAGACTATTAGAATCAAAAACCGTTTATTCCATTTGCACTGGCAGGCGATTTTGATCCTAATTGTATAGAGCGATAAGGTACAAAATCGCTAATCAACACAAATGAAATAAACGGTTTTTGATTATAATAGTCTCAATTATCATCTGCTGATTTTGTCCCCCCCCCCCTGAGAAATTGAAAAAAAATTGCCTTTCTCGATTTTTTTCAAAATTTATCCCCCTCAGGAAACAACAATAAATTGCTTACGTATACATATATTGTACGAATAAATACGAAAAAAAAAACAGGTTAAACAATTTCTCATAGTACAATAAATAATATTTCTATTAACTAGTTCTTTTTTTATGATCTGCGGATAGGAAAAATTTTATTGGAAGAACTAAATAAAGTGTACACATATTTTTTTTTATCAAATCTCAATTCGAATGGTTTGGAAATCCGGCGCAGCTCGAGCAATCAAGTCCACAATTTTCTAAATTTTATTGATAATTTTTGCTAAAGAGTACTGAAACTGATAAGTACTAATAATAAGTATGTATCTTTAATCAAAAAAATATAATAAAATGTTCAAATGAATTCTAAAATAACTCTTTCTCGTTTTATTTCTCAATACCGCGAGATCGACACAAGGTCGCCACTTAACATGATACAGGTCGACATGTGTCATGTCGGGTAAAAACGAACTTTACGCCAGGGTTGTTACGATTGTTGATATAAAGAAAATATGTTTTTTTCGCCATTTTCAACTCAAAACGAATTTTAAAATAGTCAGCGCAATCAGTTAGCGCAAATAGTCAAGAGAGAATTTGCAATTCACAAGCATAAAAACAATAAATAATGATCTCTTTTTATGTCCTATATTTTTTTTTTATCACCAAGGGCGGATCTAGACATATATTTCGGGGAGAGTGGAAATTATTAAAACTATTGTATTTTTTTTTTCTTATATTCTATTTTTGTTTTTGCAACTTGAAAGTGATAGGTACTATTTCCACCACCAAAAACAGTAAACTGCGAAAAAAATCGCGCTGTATGGAAATCGAATTTCATTTTGGAAGAAAAATAAAATGTTAATAATAGTTTGTCAAGTATATTTATTTCATCAAATTCATGAATTTTATTCCCAAACACCTATAGTTCTTATGTTAAACAAAGTAATTTATGCGTTTTTTTTATTTTTATAAGCAAATATTTTCCAAATTTCGGAAAAAACCATGCTTTAAACATGTTTTTTAACAACCCTAATCTTTACCGCAATTTTCACAACACTGCCTTCATGCTATGTATGCATGGAGAGTAGTGTTTAAAAAAAAAAACCTTTCTTTTTCCTTAACGATCATCGGTTTTCATTCGCGTTCTAGGTACATAATACATCAACTGTATAAAAATAAATTCCTTTTTTTTAATGAAATACCGGAACATAAAATAGAAATAGCTTATTTGACCTTGTGTGCATGTGATTTCGTTTTCAAACAATAAATTATGTACTTCTTTTTAGGTATTTGGCTTTGGGTACACTTGAATAAACCTCGATAAAAAAAAATAAAACCAAATTTTGATAGATTTTTTTTGTTACCAAATTTAATAAGCATAACACCCGCACATAACAATAAATAAACGGAAATTTTATCCAGAATATTGATATTGCATTTTATTGAAATTGCTTTAATACATAATGTATTAGAATTGAAAGAAAGCTATATACAGGAGTTTTAATACTGAATAAAGTTTTCATACAGAAAAAATAAATAAATGAATTAAACAAAAACAAAAAACTATTGCCTTTATATTAAAACGTTTGTAAAGCATAATAAATTAATATCAGGTATTATTTTCTCCACTTCTTCTTTTTTTTTTAAAATGAATTCTCGCGCAACGCCTTCAAGAAACTTAATGTTTAATGTCGACAGCGACTTTAGAGCATCAAACTAGATTTTTGATGTTCTAGATATAAAAAAAAAATGTTTGAAAATATTTGGGGATGAGCACTATTGGGTTTTTAACCATCAAAAAAATTAACTATATTATGAATTACAACAGAATGTAATTATTAAATTAAGAATGTATACAATATTCAGAACAAATAAACAAAATGTTGATATGTTACTATGTTGAAGTATGTTACCAACTAAAACCCACACACTTAATTCATTACCTGTTACGCTAACAGGGATATAGATATATGTGTCATACATTAGTTAATCCAGACAAAAAGCAGAATATTTTTTACTGTCTTATCATTAACATAAAATACTTTACGTAGTTAGTATGGTTGCGGAGTATAAAATTCTAATGCAAGGTGCAACCAAAAAAATAATTTAACCTGCGATAAATAAAATATGTCGAGTTACTTGCATATATATTTTTTACAAATGTAGAACGAACTCTAGAATCGTACCGCTTAGTACTCTGTTTAGTATTTTTTTCTTTACAGTTTGCATAAAATGAAATATGATGGTGAACCACTTTGTATATACGCTTATAAACCTGTATCCATAAAACCAAATAAAAAAAACAACTATTCCTGCCCAATATATGGCGAGTTAAGATTGGTATATGTATTTTATTATTTAAAAAAAAAATATATATTCAACAAGCTTTAAACATACAATGTGAAGGTAAAACCATAAGAAACCATTATACGTACATAACAACAAAAAATATGGCACCAACAATACAAGCTCACATGAATGAAAAATGAAACCGAAAAAAAAACATGACGAACAACGAAAAACTAAGTTTATAAAAAAATAGAGAGAAAACTTATGAACACAAAAAATGCTAAAATATCTAACGTACAGTTAAGCTATTCAAGAATGGGTTTATTTACTAATACATTCTATATAAATATGTATATATACAAAATATTATAAGTATACAAATTGAATAGATATAAGTGGAGTTATGTGTTATTCCTAGCGTATATTATTAGTTAGTATTTTGTTATGTGAATAAATACAATGTGTATTTTATTTATGCATAAAATATGAAATATATTGGTATTTATTTAATTATTAATAAAAATTGTATAATAATATAATCTACACAAAATATCTTAATAGAATTATTTGTAGACGAAGAGTTAGTAGTGGAAAATATGCGTTCAAATATTTTTCAATTATCATATTGAAAATATAAGGACAACGAAAATTTTCTCGATTTCAATATGTATTTATATGTAAGTAATAAGTACTTACCTGTTTTCAGATAAAAATCGGAAAGAAAAAATTATTCTAAATCTATAGTTAAATATTCATCGCGATGTTCAAACGAACGTTATATCATTATATGATGAACCATCGAAATGTAACGATTGGAAAAAATAAAAGAAAAGAAAATATATAAAATATATATATTAATATCTGGTGATCAGATTTTTGGTAATGTCTCAGCGGCTTTAATTTCTTCAAGTGTCTTTCACTAGTGCAATAAAGCGTAACAAATTGGATATGGGGTTGTTTTTTTTTTTTTTATTTCTGTATTTTCCGCGCATAAGATAATATATATGATATATTACACCAAGTCTAAAATATCTATCGATATTTTAAATAAATATGAAAATTTATTGAATAAATTCCAAAGTAACCACAAAATACTTTATTATATTCTAAGATTACACTCATATTCAAAATATTCGAGAATGCAGCTAATCTGAAATCTACTCTATAACAAGTATAATAAATATTATTATATTTTATCGATATTAATTTGAAAAAGGTCTACGCAATTTTAAAATACATAAAAGTCGATAAATTTATTTGCTTCTCTTTAAATTTATTGGTGTATTTAGTTCCTTTAAAAATAAACAATTTTATCTCTATGACCATCATAGAAAACCATTAGCACCATCGTAACCACCATACTGCTGTATTTATATCTAAATCTATAACAAATACATGATCAAATTCTTAATGAGGTGTGAAATTTTAATATAATCACCTCTTGGACTATTATTATATTACTAGGTGTAGATACTTAATTGAATACGAAAGAAATTGTGGTGAGAGAGAGAGAGAAATGGCGATATGTATTTGAAAATTATAATCACCGACAACTAATATCGATCCGATCGATAAAATTCTGTTTTTTTTTTTTATTAATTTCAAAACTATTTTTATATTTAAATAAAATAACAGTAAATAATCTTGTTTATAATACATACATATTATAATTTATGAGGTATATTGCACTTATGTATATGTATCTAACATACCGATAGTATAATAGCATAATATAATTTCATACAGATTTATATTAAAAAAATGGAATATAAAAACGATTTACAAATTCTGAGATGAATTCAATTCTGAATAAGAGAAAGTGGTTATTTAAAACCATTTTTATTCAATTTTGATTCAATCTCTGTTTTGTATTCACTTTGTCTTCCATCAGTAGATTACAGTAAAATATTTTAGTTACTGTCGGTAATAGTTTTTGTAATGCTAGAGCTGTCCAAATAATAAAAAATTGTCCGAAAATGAATTATTTTTTTTTAAATTTTAATTGTACAATAATAGTATAGTATATTCTTGAGAAATGTGAAATTATACTGGAGGGTGGTCAAAGAGAGGCCTTAGCGGGGGGACTGAGGTATCACTGGATGCGTTTCCAAAAATAAATATGGGCCAGTTATATTTTTTAATGATCATTTTTCTAGAAGTTATATCACTTTAGGTAGTAACGTTTTGCGAGCTTATTTCACATAATATTTAGATCGTGTACGCATTAACTATATTACCAGAAAACGATAACTTTACCAGCGGTAATATCAGGGTAATGAAGACAAGGTGATTATCATCTACGGACAAGTTGTAGAGAAATATAAGTCGTCCAAATTTTAATTCATTAAGTTCTCAAATTGAAATCCACAATTTCATGGAGATTTATGCACACAAACATTTAATTAATGTGAGTAATGATATTATTTTCCTTGCACAAATATGGTAAACTGTGCTGACTATATAACTAGAACGAGTCAATATTTTTCCATGCGGTCTTTGAAGTTGACCTTTATTTTGTAAAAATACCTATAAATTTAGGTACCTACATAAAAGTAGGTATACTTTTTCCTATTTAAAAACAAGAAAACGCTCTAAACTTAAATACCATTTTTATTCCCATTTTATAATATTTCGATTCTAACATTTTTATTTAAATAAAAAAAAGCCTGATGAGCAGTTTTAACTATTACACTCTGTAAAGCACATCTATATGATTATTTTACTAGTAGATAAAGGGCATAAATTCGAAAGAAAAAAAAAGTTAAAGAAAACTTACAGAATTAAAGCAAACAATATTTGGTAAAGATAAACAAACATTTGCTATTTGCCTTCTGCAATCATTTTCATTATTTGTTCACGAACTCAATAAAAAACAAAAACAAAACAAAAAAGAACTAAATAAATAAAAAGAAGAAGAAATTAAAAATTTATGAAGTCAAGTTTTAAGTTCGTCAACATTTAAATCTACCTAATATTATATATTTGATTTTCCAGTTTTTGTCAACAATTTTTATTAATCTGTTGCCATGTATTTTGTGAAAAAAATTAAAATGAAAAATGAAAATTATATATAATAATTTTTTTTTGTGAAATTGAACGTTATCAATGAGCCAAAAACTAATATACAAAATATATCCTCCTATCCTTTTGTTTCTAATCTCTCGCCGTACGTCCACAGATTTCAACTATAGAATTTATTTGTTTCGGTGCCAATAAGCAATAATAATAGGTTGGTAATAATCTATTATTTAAACTAAACACAAAATTATGTCCTTTTAGCTTTCTCTATTGTATTTTCTTTTTTTTTTCATTATTCTTCATTTTTCGTTCATTCTTCTTTTATTTCTTTCTTTTTTTCTTCTTTTTTTTTGTCAAATCGCAAGCTTTAAGCATTTACAATAGATTGTTCTATATTCTATAAAGATTACTTACTTTATTATATCAGCTATCACTATTTTGGTATATATTATTGGTGTATATGATGGATATTATTCCAAATTATGAATACAATGAACGACAAGTCGACAAATATGCCACTTGAGTATATATTCCACGGATACCTATTACATAATATTATTTTACATTGTAAATAATAATATAGAAGTAATAGATTGATATTAATGTTTGTGTGACAGATGAAAATTACGAAAACGTGTATTATGGACATTTATATGTAGGTGTAAAAGTGGTTAAATTCACTATTACCTATTAATAACCTATCGATATTATATTAAGCTATCAAATGTTATGTATAACATTTATGTACAAGAATGTTAACATTTTTCAGGATAGTGAAAATCAGCAGTTCATTTATCAATGCGTATTTTGAAAATTTCGTTTGGAATTTATACTTAGCACAGTCCAATATATATAATGCTGAAAATCTTTATGAAGGTTATTTTAAAGATGAATAATGTCTATATATCTTATTTATAGAGCAAATATTTTCTATTGTTTGATTTAATAATGAATTATTATTTATTTATTTATTTATTATTTTTTTTGTTTTTGTTTTATGTCGATACGATACTGATCATTATCGATTCTATATTATTGTGTATTGAAAACGGAGAGAGATATGATACGATTTATGTTAGTTTAGTTTATTTCGTTTTCTTCAAAAATCCAAAAAAAATAATCTCCAAAAACTAATAGGATGGTTACAAGTTTAGCAAACATTTATTAGAACGACCAGAAATATTCAAAATAAATTTGCTTGGAGATCGATTAATGGCAAAAGATGTTAAAAAAATTGACCAAATTTAACTTAAAAATCGCCATAAAATTCGATAAATGCATTTTTTCAGCCATTTTAGCGCTAGAGATTAAGAATAACATTCATTTTAAGAATTTCAAATAAAACCCATCGCTTTAATAACTTTGATAAAACCTAAAAAAATCTAGTCGGCCAAATATTTATGTTATATTTTATTTTATTTTTTTCAATAAAATTTATAATCGATAATATTTTTATTCTAACTGACAATCAGTTCAAGTAGATTCTACTGGTGGTTGGTTTGCTTTTAATGAAAAATTTATCAAAAGATTAATTCAACAAATATATCATAAAAAAAACTGGAGCTGTGCAAAAGTAGAAATATCTGAATTTCTTATCACCCATACTCCACAGCACAGTTCTCATTATTTTCGTCACACGTCACGTAATGGATCGTTATTTTTATGAATTTTACATGACATTTCATTTAAACTAAATCTCTTCATCAAAATCAGAGTATCAACACTGCCTTTATATTAATAATAATTTTATTTATTTGTTTTCTTTCAAATAAATCTCTTGCAACAGCCTAAGCATATGCACTACAATTTCTGTATATTGAATCGACGTCTCTGCACACCATCATTAAAAATAAAACCAATTTTTTAAAAAAAAAATCATTTCATACAAAAAAATGTAAAGTTCGTCTGTTTCATGATTCAAAATTATGAAAATTTGATCATCAAAATCATTTATGCTAATTGTTATTGTATGCAAAAATATTTTCATATGACCAGAAAATATGGCTACTATAAAATCTATGTATATAATATACGCAAAAAAATAAAATAAATATTAACATAATGGTAAAAAAAAAAAGTAATAATAACAATAATAATAAATAATATAGAAAAAACATGCTATTTTAATATTTATATTTGACCGACACAGTACACACAACTAAATTAACATTGTTTGGTCATTTTTATATTCGATAATATTACAAAAAGAACAAAGCCACACAAAATATAATCATATGATCCGTTATAGTACACAACATCTTTTATTATAGGATGTATTGTATAATAGGTTATAATGCGTATAGATATTTATTTTTATATTTTATTTTGAGGTAATTCAACACCAAAATGCTTTGGTATTATATTATTGGTTTGTTTGGTGGTATATGGTTTTATTCAAGTATATATAGGTATGTATGCTTGAATTGAAATTTGTCGGTTAACAAAATATGCCTTACTTGCCAAGCTATACATCCTATTGATAATAATGCTACTGCTGTCTGTCTATGTATAGAACAGGCTCTGACACTGAGTATGATATATATGTATAATAAACTAGTATTTAAGTAAGCTGTGCTGTATGTGCTTTTCGAGGTGCTTTTATTATATCACAATACATATAATATATGCCTAATAAACAGAAATACACTGAAAACCACTGTAGAGCACTGAAAAACCACTGAATAAAAGTGATTTCAAAGTAATTTTTGCGTTTAATGAAAGCAGAGCGTTTTCTTTTCAATGATTCTACCTAGTGTATTTATTTAAGTAATTTTCTAGTTCGTAATGCTTCCTCCATATCATCCAAATAAATATGTTCGGTGATATTACTGTATTTTCGTAGGACAGTATATGCAAAAAGCACCGGTATATCACCCTAAAAACACTAAACAAAATGTTTATTGGGATGTTGATGCTTCGAGTATATTATAGATGATAATAATATGTTAAATAAATAAATTGATTTCGCCCACATACACACATTAAACTAAGCGTATATACACAATAGGGTGGTTCATTTCCCAAAACTTTCGAATTTTCTAGGTCCAAAGGCATTTTTAGATGTGACTGCACCTAAAACGACTATGTATATTATATGTTTTGGTCAAAATTTTTTAAATTTTAGCCACCGCATCCAGTTGAACTTGTGATTTTGAGTGTTTGTGTTTTTTCATGTTCTAAGTTCTATAGCTTTTAAAAGGATTTATGAAACCTCGAAACATTCTTATTTTCATTCGCAGGATTAAATTCTGAAACTTTTTTTATATGGAAGTTAGTTCGGTTCAAAGTCGAAAATCGATGATTTTTTCAAAAATGTATCTTTGAAAATAATAGATTTTTGATATTTTTTTGAGTTTAGTCCCGAATATTTATCTCAATATTTAGAAGATTTACCAGGTTGATTTCTATAGGAAAAAGAAGTAAAATATTGAAAAGTTGTAAACCCATTCAAAAGTTATGAGGCTTAAGAGATCTAAAAAAGATAAATTTTTGAAAAAATCATCGATTTTCGACATTTTTATGAAAATAAAAAAGTTTCGAAGTTTCATAAATTCTTTTAAAAGCTATAGAACTAAAAGATGAAAAAACACAAACACTCAAAATCACAAATTCAACTGGATTGAGTGCGGTGGCTAAAATTTTAAAAATTCGGATCAAAACATTAAATATAGTCGTTTTAGGTCTAAAAATGCTTTTGGAGCTAGAAAATTCGAAACTTTTGGAACTCCCATACAAAAAAGGAACCACCCTAATACACAATGTTTATCGTACATATACAATAAAATTGCATATGAAAAAAATAGACTAGATGTATTATGTGATTTAAGTTAACTTAACTTGATGTATATTATAAATGATGAGATAAATATACAAGACTCACGAGAGGTATATGTTAACATTTAGTAAATGTGAAACCTCAAATAGGTAAAGCATAGAATATATGAATTTTCAAGAAATTACATAATTGAGTTTGTCTGCATGAATCACTGTTTCCATATCTTTTCAATGTGTTTATTTTTTTTTATTGATTTCATAATTTACATAAAATAAAGAAGAAAATATATGTACTTAAGAAAAATTAAGAAATAGAAATATGATTATAAGAAAATAAAATTACATTCTCCAGAATATAATAATTAAGTATAATTAACGGATATATTGTTCTATCGAGATATATGAATTACGGTGCTATTCTCAATCATAGATCTGCATGGTATCCCATACAACTGAAAAAAAAAATTGGAATGAAAATATACCATGAAAAATTGGAATAAAAATATACCATGAAAAAAAATGGTATGAAAATATACCATTTAATTATATTATAAATAAAAGGTTCTTTCAATGGCAGTACAATCCATCATTTTACATAAATATGTTTATTTTTACGAAAACATTAGTTTCTGCGTCTTTATTTATAATATAATTAAGTGGTATATTTTCATACAATTTTTTTTTTTTTTGGTATATTTTCAAATCATTTTTATCTGGTAAATTTTCATACCATTTTTTTTTTTAGTTAAAATCAAATTTTATTGTAAATTTAATTACACATACACACATGGTGTTGTTTGGTGCATAATATGAATATAGAAAATCTATTAAAATTTAATAAACGTTCTAGTGTTGCATAGCGTACAAACTTTAATTTTCCTAAGAAATATTATTGTTTCTTAATCTACTAATATATTACTCCGGTTTATCAATGAACGTTTAAAATTAACCAAGAGTTAAACTGGTGTTATGTATGTTTTATGTAACAATATAATGAATCTTTACTTAAATCTAGTTAATCGCACATTGTTTAATCGACCATGATAGATTAATGCAGAAGCAGTATTTAAGATTGAATAATGAAAATTATTTTTAAAAAGCTATATTTATGGAAAAATTTCTAATCTGTTCATGTTTTTCAAATAATTAATTGTTATAAAAAGAAAGTACTTCATAAAAGAAAATGCAGGTAAATCAAAACATAAATAAGAAAAAGTATTTTTGGTATTTATAATTATAATAAGATGGCACATACACATAAATAATATAAAAAGCATTACATTTCTATAAATGTTAGGTAAGTTGAATTGTATTTTATATTCTATGTATTTATGCCTTTTGTTAAATAATATGAAAATAAGAAGCAAAGTTAATATCTACGGTATCCAACAACGAGTATATTGAACAAAACAATCTATACGAGAAAACTGAACAACATCAGAACTGTCTCAAACAAAAAGTTCATTAATCTTATGTATAAAAGATGAATTTATTGTATTGGTTGGTAGGTTGTTGTTGGTTTTATATTTCTATGTTTTTATATGTGATATTATTCATCAAACATTTTCTTGTACTTTGTACTTTTCAATATATACACTGAACAGCAACAACAACAATAAACATCGTAAAAAGCTTTCAGTTCAATAATAAATTCTTTTATTATTATTCTTCATTCATTCTTTTGTTCAAAATGTTTTGCTAATAATTTATAATAAACGTAGTCGCTTTAGTTTTATTGTATCATTATAATATTATTCAATTGAATATACTGTTGCTTATTATACTGTTTGTATTATAATGAAACTATAAAATCAGTTTCAGGATGCTTATAGATTTTCTTTGGTAAATAGTAAACGCTTATATTACACAGACCCGTATTTTTAACGATTTTCGATTTAATTTTTTTTCCTGACATTTTTGTCAAATATTAAGTGTATTCATTTTATTTCATTGTAGAGTGTTAGAATTTGTACAGATTGTAGATGTTTTAGCTATTCTATTGCGTCGTACAATATTGCAAATGCATGAGACGGATTTGTATAAGTTGTAGCTCTAACATAGATTTTAAAGCTATATTATGATGTTGCTGTGGTTTTTCTATACATTTCTCTTGAACCTCGTCGTATACAGCCTATACAATTCAAAATTGAAGTGTAGCCGGACGATAACTTGTAGAATGAAAAAATACGGGAATCTGCGTTAGAGTTACAAGTTACAAATATAGGTGCACACGCTTTTGTTTTTTGAGGGGTAGAGCGGATATCGACGGTTTCACGGATTATAACGTTTTCACGGATAATAAAACAAATACAAAATTTAAAAAAAATTAATCATTTTTAGTTTGTGCTGGATGTTAGATAAAAAAAAGATAGGGCAGCAGTACATGTAAATGATACAAATGCGAGAAAATAATTATATATAAATTATAAACTATACTTTTCGGATATCTTCGGTCTTACAGTTATTGACGGTTTAACGGACATAGACGGTTAAACGGATATAGACGGTTAAACGGATACTGACGGTTTTGCACGGTTTTTCCGGATTTTAAAATTTACGGATATCGGTTTTCCGGATAATTTTAAATCGGATATTTTGAATACGGATGCCCGGTTTTCAATTTTGACAGATAATAACAGCTCTACTCTACACTAGACACTACAAATAGACATTGTGAACCACTCGATGTAGTGTATATATTCAAATGATAAAAATTAATACATACAACATACATACTAATGAAAAATGCCACCAATCAACCAGATACTCATTTACACAACAATAATGCTGCCAGATTCTTGTTTAACATTTGCATTATTTATTTTTATTCTTGTTCTTTATTCGCTACCCAATATCATTGCTGAGATTGAAAACATGTCTATTTAAAATTTAAAAAAAAAATGAAAATTATAATAAAATCATGAAATTCAATATTTCCAAATATAAAATAAAACAACAAAAATTCATGTGGTTTTGACATTCACTTTTGTTTTCGTATCATCAATGACTATCATTGCTATATTATAATATAATAATAAAGAAGTGGTTGGTTTATCACCATCGTAAAAATTTTCCTAACCAAACAAAGGCTTTTTCTTCTTTCTTCTTTTTTCTTTTTTTTTTAAAGAAGAGAAGTTCAATTTCAGAAGAAAAAAATCAGAAAATATAGTGGCATGTGATCATTTATCGTTCAATCTATCAAATATAAATAGAAAGAATATTTAATTTAATTAACCATCATGGAAAAAAATCTATTTCTTATCTAACTTTTGAACAATAAGATGTACTTATTCTAATTTCTAAAATTATTATGAGTATAAAACTCATACTCATAAATATGTTCTTCCCATATAAATAGATTTGATCTGTTTTTATTTTATATTGCGATTAAACCAATTTTTTTATATGGAAGATTCACTTCTATGTATATATTTTCATTGGAAAACTTGTCTAAAAGGAGAATATATATATAAATTGAATTAAATTATAAAAGAAAGAACTTTTTATTCTGATGCATAATAAATAATTAATTATTATTACTAATATAATGAGCGTATTATAAAAAAAAAAACGATTTGTTAACCATCATTTTATTTATATAAATTCACTATAGTACGTTCAACTTAATGTGATAGCGATGTTTTGGTTATTTCTTGCGCATCACGTCATAATAGAAATATAGGGGGAAAACGGAGAAAAATATGTGCAGATGCCACCATTGTTATCACATCAAGTTGAACGTACAATAGATTGATATAAAATATTGCCATTGAACGAAAACACTACAAAATCATTTCAATCTTACCTAGCAAAAGGCGAAAAACAATCATTCAGCGACTAAATCATTCGACTTACCTGAAATGAAAAGAAAATATAAGTTAAAAAATGATTAAACTTTAAGACGGCTGAGCGGCTATTAAAGATTTTAAAACGCTTGTGGTATATTTTACTTTTTACTAAAGAAATAAATCGACAAATATGATTATCATGATTTTCAGTTATTTTGAAGAAAAATTGGGTTCGGTAACAGAGTTTTATCTGAGAAACGTTGTTAAAAGTTGAAAGTTTTAATTTGTGAATCAGCACAACTTATAGTTTCTTTTCAGTAATAATCTGAGAAACATGTCGGATCACATGTTTCAAAAATACGTTCACTTCTGTAGTTATAAATTTTGTATATGGGAAACTAAATTCAGAAATCACCTTATCTAATGCAAAATAACTCTTTTATTCCAAATTTAAAAAAAACATTTTCGAAAAGATACGTTTAGTTATAAATTTGTTTGATTGTTTGATTGTTTGAATGATAGGTTTTTGAATTTAGTGAATAAATGTCATTCACATATGTGTATTATATCATAATATTATCCAATTTTAAATTGACGCAGATCCAGATTCACGATTATAAATCTATTACGTATTTATAAGAAAACAAAATGAATATAAATTATTTGTAAATAAATTGATTTGTCAATAATATATCACTTAACCTATATTTATTTGTCTTATAAATAATATAAATTAATGTGTATCATTTTATGTAGTTAAGTCGAATGTAGACTGGTTGAAAAATGAATGTATAATTCCTGTAAGACAATACGTTCACAATCACAAGTACAATACTCGCGCGCATCAGTATAAAATATTAATAAATAAATCATGTTTTTAAAGAAAAAAGAAAATGAAAAGAAAATGAAAACTATTCATTCAATCAAAAAATGTATTTATTATTCATTCTATAAATATAAGAAATGATACAATTTCTCCTTCAGTTTTCTTTACGCGCCAGTTGTTACTTACTATTAAATTTATTATATAAAGAACTGAAAACGACAGATTTATGTTTAAAAATCATTTTAAATTGTGTTTAAAAAATACTATATATATTTGAATAATAACAAAACAACGAATATTATTAATCATTAAGTCTTTCTATGCGTCATAGTGTTTATTTCAATTTCTATAGCAATATTTTAAATGGGATTTGGATAAGTATTATGTGTTTTCGATATTTTTTATGTATTTTTATATAATCTAAAGAGTGGTTTAAAAATTTCACTTCTTTTATTTATTTTTTTAAATTATAATAGATACAATTTTCACGTCTACAGAAAAGTTTTAAAGGATGGAGGGTTTGATAAAATGGTATAATTGAATTGGTCTAAAACTGATAAAACTGTACAATAAAAACGTTATTTCTTTAAATTGGAAATGTACGCCTCACCTCAAATGAAATGTAATTTTATAACAAGTTCAATGTAAAAGATAGTTATGCACAAAAATATTAATTGATATACAAAGACAATATGAAATACAATCTGAACTTTAAGCGTTACTTTTCGAGATTTGTAGATTTTGATAGAGATTTGTTGTTCTCCATACGTTATTTAGATTGTATATAAAACCTTAGATTAAAGTTGTAAACTCTAAACGATAATTTATAAATTTCAAATTATTCCAATAAAATGTAAAATACTATGCAGTTTCAATCTGATAATCTCTATAATATAAATAATTGTAAAAGAAATTGTTCAAATTAAAATTTAAAAAAATTATTAAACACTGTAGAAGAAAAAATTAAACGTTGGATAGTTTGATACTAACTTATCTAAAATATTTCTCGTATTATTCAGGGTACCTCTATCATATTTTTTAGTATCGTCGAAAATAATGTTGTCAAATAAGTAATTACATACATAGACTTACCAATCATAAAAATCAACAGCAATAAAAAAAAGAGAACATCATCTTGACATTGTATAAATACTATCTATAATATAAGATTATAGGAGCTACAAGGATGATGAGGTGCTGCTGAGTTCATCATCAACGTAGCACATTGTTGATCATTTTATATAATAGTGTGAATAAAACTTATGTTCGTGTATTGCGGGTAATTTGAGTAATATTATGTCATTATATATGCGATACGATGATGATATTAATAATGTTAAAAGTAATAAGGTATAATAATATCGTCCCATTAAAAGAGACAGAATAAGATAAACAGCACTGTTGAGTAAAGTAATACATTATTGTATTTGTCTGCGGGTGCCATATTTACTGAATATTTGAGTCCCCAAACCTCAATTCATAAAATGTATAATTATCATCTATAGAAGTACAGGTACATTAGGGTGGTCCATAAAATTAAATATCGTCAGGGTTGTTACTTAGCAGATTTTACTTATATTAATAAGTTTGGAGGAAATGACAAAGCAGTCAAGCAATAAAAAAAACCGTATCTTCCGTAATTATTGACTGATTTAGAGCTTCATGCAATATTTAACTAACCAATATAAACTTATCTCAGTTGAGAAAGAATTTAATAGAAAAATGTAGTTGCCATTTAAAAATTTCGAAAAAAGTGCGAAAATATTCAACTTTAAAATATGATGGTTTCTAAGACGATAGTCCCATAGATCCCCATTTTTACTATGGTACAATGAACCCTTTAGATTTAGACATCTTTTAAAATTAAAATATTTTTTGATATTTGTAAAGATGTAATCACAATTATAACAAAATTCAAAATTTTCACATAAATCGCTTTTGATCCTCAACTAATTGTACAATCGAGCTCATATTTTGCAGAGGTAGCTTTGAGAACTAGCTGTTTTTCGAGCTTTTAGACACATCGAATTTTTTTTTTTTTTTTTGGACCACCCAAATCTACATAGTCATTCCTTCCTATATTATAAGCACAGTCAGGGATGTTCAAAATACATTGGAAATGTATTTTGTATCTTGCATTTTTAAAATACATCACCAAAATTAGTATTTG
>JAABKK020016428.1:0-20331 GCA_011634745.2 Catotricha subobsoleta
TTATGTGAAATTTTTGAAATTATTAAAGGAAAATGAATGAAATAAAAACCTTTATGTGAAGTAAAAAAGAAAAAAAAAAAATGTTTTATAAGATATTCTAGATCAACGAAATTAAATCAAGCTTTACCTTGAATTTATAAATTCAAAAACATTTTTTTTTAAATTTCGTCAAATAAAATTTATTTGCATTGATATAGCAAACACACTTTATTTGACTATAGGAAAAATAAAAGCTATTTTTCAATTTATCTAAATCTTCATCCGCTAATCTAGCATATCTGGCTCGTCTGTCGTATTAGTATATAATAACTTAAGCCTTGGTTTATATGAAGAGAATAAAACCTGTATTGGTGTTAAAAACAGAATAAAAGCATCTGTATTGTGATCTTTTTTTAAATATATATATCTTTTAACTATTAACTAAGTATTTTATAAAGTTAAGCTAAATTATTTGCTCCAACGGTTGTTGCTTTAATTGCAGTATATTTTTTTTTAAATAATAGTTCTTTTTATAACTTTTAAGAGAAGACAACAAAAGACTATATTACTATTACTATAAATCCTACAACAACATTCCATCTAACTAAATAATATAGAGTTAAATCTATTTCATTAAAATTATACCACAAACTGCGATTATAGAGAATCTATTGCAATAGAGGATTTACTGATTTATTTGTCTAGTAATCTCAATTTCTCTTCTGTCCTATATTTCTTCATTACAATTCTAACGTGAGCTAATCCCTGCATTTTGTACGTAGGATGTAGACATTCACTTGATTTACTTTTTACTTAATAACTGTTTATACATTTAATGCCCAGATTATCAATTCGAAATGTTCTAATATATCCGCACACATTTATCTATTTCACTTATTCCAAACTTCTTCAAAAAAAAAAATTATATGCTTCTTATTATTATGTAGCTATCGCATCGGATATTAAATTAACTACGAGTGGGTTTATGTAATGCGTACATCTTTACTACTTTAATGAAGAAAAAAAAAAAAAGAAAGAAACTTAATTAATAAATATACAAAACCGATTTTAGTTGACATTAATTAAAAACTTAATTGTTGAAAATATTATTTAAACACTTTTAAATTGTTTTGAATAAAATATACTTACATTGTCATCTAATTTAAAACTAATTATACCATTCGGTTTAAAAAAATTGGAAATGGTTCGTGTTTTCTAAAAACTGTTTTATAAAAGTTTGAAAAATGAAAAATGTGTCACAACTTTTTTACGATGGTTTATGGTGTACTTAGTTGGTTGCTAACAAATTATTTAAAAAATGTTGAACAAACATGTAAATTGTTACGATTTTCTTTATTGTAAAAAACTTGTAAAAAATAGCAACAAATATTAAGAAAAAAACCTTACGCTAAACCGTAGGAAATTTTATGAATTAGAAATTTGTTGCGACAAATTTGTCATTTATCACAATTTCTTCAAGTTAGTCTTATTTTAATGTTCTAAAATGTCATTACTTTTTGAATTTGCTTTGACAGTTTCATAAATGTGAAATTTATGACATTTTTGGACATTTTTCAAAATTTTCACCTTTTTCTCCCATTTTCAATAAATTTTCACAATGTTCATGAATAATGTATCAAAATACAGAAAATATTGCACAATTACACGTTCATTTTTGAATAACATATACATAATATTATTTAAGATGGCTTAGGTGGATTTATTTGAATAATTTAAAATACATATTTTTTTTTCATATAAGTAGAAAACAATATCGATTCTCGTATATATTGATATTCACTGATTCTCTTTAAAAAAATCTTATTACAAAACAGTAAAATACATTATATATAAAAGAAAATCAAAATCAAAAATTATAATTATTATTTTTCAGAATTATCAAGTTATACAATGATACTGAGTTTGATCACGAGAACGAAAACTAAGTCCGATTGTATTGCCTAATACTAGGCAATGATTCATTAATAATGATCATCATATCATATATTTTTTTTAAATAAATAGTGTATTTTATTTAATTGTGAATCTAATAAGAAATATACATAGAAAGATTAAAAATATATTATATTTGTCACTAAATATAACAGACAGAAGGTCTGCTTCATGGCACAATTTGTATTGTCACAGGAATCAATCAATTTAATACTGATGTTGTCTTAAAATATTTTGAATTGCGCTCAAAACTTCACTTATAGTAACGATAACGACAGTTCATACGTTCAACATAATAATAAAAGAATTATTAAATTAAAAATTATTGGAAAATGAAAGAAAAGCCGGAAAATGGATATTTTTAATAACTGCCATAAATATGAAATTTAACTGACACATATTTGGCCTCGGACACGGATATAAAATTTTTGTCCGTGCGGACTTCTAACATATAATGTAGTCCATTATTTGAACTAATTAATACTTCTCTTGGAAAGTCAAAGTATTTGTCGGTATTACTTTAGTTTAAAAATCTCAACATATTATTGTGAACTGAAAATCTATATTGGCTAACATAAATGTGCATTATTCTCATATTGTAAAAGAAGTTATTATTAAATATTTACATAATTTTCATTTTCAACGACTATTTTGGTATTATTATTAGTTGTCGATGTTTATTGTAATTAGAAATCACCAATTCGACATTTTTGTCTCTATCCTCTTAGTACCAAATAAAGGAACATCAGTTGTTTTTGCAAAGAAATATAATATTGCCAGAATTCAACTGGATTTTATATCTTAATGTATAGAAAAAAAAATGTATTCAATATAATGGTATTCGGTTTTGCAATTTACCATGCATAATAATAGCATTTATTACATTAAAGTTTGTTTTTCCAGGATTTATGTTTTATTTTCGCATTATATTTTTTTTTCTCTATTCCACGCACTTTCTTCTTTAATACTTCTCAATTTTCTTTACATTTTCAGTGGAATATTTTATTAACTACATTCACATATATATGTAATATATATATAAATATATTATTTGCTAGATTTAAATATTTAAAAAAAAAGCTAGAGAAATTTCACTCACCGATTTTATCAATTGATTCAAGCATTACATTATATACCTACCTACCTTCATGTTATATATATATATATACAAATACATATATATATATACTTAAATCGAGACTTAAACAAATAGCTATTGTTCGAAAATATAAATATATGCTTGTGTATATTTGTAATTTGTACCGCAACAACGATATATGTCTTGTGTTCGTTACTTAAGCGATAAAAACAAAGAGATTTTTTTTTTTTTGAATTTATTATAATCATGATTTTCATTACATATCTATACATAATATTTAAACGAGGAGGGGGGGGGGGGTTTCATTATATTTGATTTGCGTCACAACAATTTCTATTGTAAACAGAATTGTTATAGGTAGATATTATTTTCTTTATAAATTCTTTTAATTTGAAAAATACATTACAAACGAACATAAAAAAAAAGAACATGTGGATCTTTATTGTTGGTTTACAAAGATAAATAATAATTGTTATCTTAATTATAATAAGATTAAGTATTTATATCGACAAACCGAATATATATGTCGGTTAATATAAAAAGAAAACCTTATGATCATGAACTCAATAGATTAAGAATTAAATAAAAGAAATCAGAATCCGCATCAAATAATAATATTGTATTTGGATGTTTATTTTAATGTGTGTCTCCACGAACATAATCCATAATAAAAAATAAAAAATAAAATAATAAAAAAAAGAGAAAAGAAAAGAAAAACAAAACGTATGTGAAAATTCAATAATGGGCTATATAATCGTATAATTATGTATACAATGTAAATCTTGCTATAATATGGTAAAATATCAAATGTGATACTTGATTTTGTTGTTGTGTATACATCTTTCAAGAATTTCACATCTTGTTTACAGTGTTCAATCAATTATAAAATAAAAAAAAAAATGTAACATTAATGCGAACTCTCAAAATCTGTATAATTTTAACGCAAATACAGAAACACCATATGGCTTTTATTTTGTATATTCAGTGCCGTTGTGTAGATATTTGTCCCCTGAGGCGAAATCGACATTTTTCCGTTCTATGTTTTTAAACTTTTTAATTTGGTTTAAAAGATGATTTTATTGAAAATAAACTTAATAATTTTTATTTTCGTTCGTTTTGAAAAAAAAATAAATAATAATAATAATTACACAACTGCATAAAACAAAGGAAATAGCCAATTTCTAATCTGTTATTTTATGATTATGTACTTATTTACAACAATTTGGTCCAGAAAGTGAAAATATTGGAATTTGTTTGTAAATTTTATTATAGTATGCATTATATGAATAGATAAATGTTAAATTCTGTCTTAAATAATATAACTATACAAATATTTGTATTTTGTTGCCACCTGTATCTTTTTGTTATTATTATTTTTTGCCGCTGAAGCTGTTAGCCTTACGTCACACGATTCTAGTACGCAACGGGCCTGTTGTGTATTATATTATATAATAAGTGAATTTTGTAGTTATAGGGCAAACAAAAAAAATTGTGAATTTACATTGCCGAAATTGGATATATTTGAGTAGAACAGATAAAAATTACTAGTATTATTTCTTACCCTACTATAAATTTAATTCAAATGTATAAGATATAAATAGAAATAAAGCTGTATATGTATAGACTAAAAAAAAAATCCCGTAGACATATTTTGCATATTTTATATCAAATAGAACTACATAAATATGCACACATTAGCCTACATATATAAATCAACTGCTTCAAATTGATGAAATTTTATTATTATTTTATTAGTTTAACAAAAACCATAAATTCCAAAATCAAAGTTAAAATGTTATTCTCGACGAGGTTACAGAATACCTTTAATATTATTGTTCGAACTTAAAATTTCAATTCTATTTGTTTTAAATGAATGGAAAATAACTGCTTAATAATTATTAATGTAAAATATTAAAATTAAAAATATCACGTATTAGACGGTTTGTAGAATGATTCTAACAAAACATACAATTAATAAAATTCAATTAAGCCAGTTTGCTGTTTGCTTCATTAAGTAGTTCGTGATAAATTAATTAAATATATTTTGCTTCCGTAAATCATGTAAGGTATACATTGATATTTCTTGGGCATTTGCGGAACCCTGAAGCTTCTCGAATCGAGCTGTGCTATCTGAGGGTTACATATAGAGTCCTACCCAGCTTCTATTAACATATTCCAAAAATATGGTATTATATTGTTGTTTTTTTTTTAAATTGACATATAAAATTTCTTTAAAAACAACGACGTTTTCTCTATGTATGTACAAATTTATCACATCGTATTGAGGGCATTTGAAAAATTTCGATATATTATAAGAATAATCTATGTCAATCTTAAAAAAACCAAACTAACGCCACATTTTTGGAGTGGAGAAATTGAGTAACAACTTTTTTGTAACCGCTGAGCTTCATCTCAATGCAGGTTCTTGGATGAATTTAACTTTAGTCATAACTGCATTTTTAATTTAATCAGATCGAAACACTTCAATCTGCAATTATTTATATATTGAAAATATTTAGTGCAATTTCAGCAGTATTTATGATTTTTATTTATTTATTATTATTATTATTATTATTTCTAACGCAAATTGAACCGTCGATATTAAACCATCTAGTAAATGCTGAAAATTTGAAGTTGATTCTGTGTACATATAAAATTAAAGAACTTAATTTTATATCATTTTGTAAGATTAAAAGTTGTTAACTAAATATTTTATGTATTATACCGGAACCGACCAGAATAAAAATCAAGTAAATATCAGCCTGTGCTTTGCATCTATCGATTCGTTTCTGCAGACTATGTTTGTGTGTGAACTTGATTACTTTTTTATGTTTCATGCAAAAGTAACCATTCATAAAAAAAAAATTGTGTGTACTGTTTAATTATCATTGTTTTTATTGAACAATAAAAAATCCTCTATTCAAATGAATGGAATAGTTAATTCGTAATTCGTAAAAGATAATATATAAAAAGAATTTAACGTAACAGTTTTTATAGGCAATTAGCATTATAGCTAAGTAAATATTGTGTATCGAAATATCAATTTATATCGTGATGGAACTTAGACTCTTGTACTCTTTGCAACTGAGAATAGAATTAAAAGTAAATATTCATTGAAACTTTTAACTTTAGACTAACCTAACTTAAAATATCAATTTAATAATAAGCAGAAAATCAAATATGTAATGGTTTATTTTGGTACATTATGTAAACACGATTGCTCTGCTGAAATTTTATGTCTAAAATTACAGTTAAACAAATTTTTATTTATATGTACATTTCCAGATAAATTCAGTTTTTTGATTTATAAAATTATAATAATTTAACGTAAATTAGTTTATCTAGATATTTTTTTCTTATTTAAAGTGTGTGATGTCTGATCTCTGTGGACGAACGTGAAAGTTATTTTTTTGCAAAGACTAGTAAAAATAAATATATTTAAAATATAGGATATGTGATAATTATAGGTATATACAATTACAAAGAAACAATATGTTTATGCCACAAAAATTTAAAATAAGTTATTTCACACGAAGCTTTTAGTGATACACACAATATGTACATTAGGGAGTATCGAAAAAAAAATGTGTATAGATGGTTAAGGCTGCGATCCCTTAAAAGTTGCAGCTTGTCCTCCTGATTATTTTTAAGAAAATTTCTCTATTTTTGGAATTCATCTTCTGCTGCCGCAAGCAGGATTTGTGATTTTTAGCATATTATTGCAAACATCATATGTAATTTACGTCATTTTATTCACTAATAAGCATCCGAAATTATTGCGACTATAATTGAAATGCGTGTGAAAGTCCTAATATTTAAACTAAACGAAAAATGTCTTCATAAAAGCATTTCGTCAGGTTATTTTGGTACAAACGTGAGGAATATTTTCCATTTTATAAGAAAATAAACAATTGAGAAACGCCTGTAAGTCAATCAATAAATGTTTTTTAATTTATTTACTCAGATTATAGATAATTATAAAACATTTCCAATAATAGTAAGAACATGAAAATTGATTCTCTATTAATCGAAATATTCAATATTTAGGAATGCAATTACAAATATCAAATTTATAAAAAGAAAATATTTTTTTCTCTACTAATACATTTAAAATAATTATACACATTCTGTGTTTGTTTTTTTTTTTATTATTATTACTATTTTATGTTAAAGTGAAACTAAGAATATGACTTAATGTAAAATATTTTTCATACAACTACACTTTAACATATGTTTTTGAAATCAAAATCATTGTGTTAAATATATTTTATGTTCCTTCATATCCGCAAAACAATCAATATCCGTATAATTCCTAAAAACCGTTTTACCGTCAAACTAGATTTTTTGATTCGATACAGTCGGGAAAACAGTATTTACAAATTCCGGATATCGAAACTCCGGTTTGCCCTAATATTGATTATATTACTTCTATGGAGTTCTATTCAGTTGATCAATTCCCAGTTGAACATTTCTCAGTTGAACATGATTTTGCCCCAGTTGATCAAAGTCTCAGATGATCAAAGTCCTAGTTGATCAATTCTCAGTTGATCATTTTCCCAGTTGAAAATTTCTCAGTTGATCAATTCCCAGTTAAAAAATTTCCCAGTTGAACATTTTCCCAGTTGATCAATTCTCAGTTGAACATTTCTCAGTTAAACTATTTCTAGTTGCTGAATTCCCAGTTGAACATTTCTCAGTTGATCAATTCCCAGTTGATCAATTTTTTTTTCCCAAAGAAAGATATGCGTTATATAAATGCATAATGTTACTCTGAGATGGCAAAGATCGTTTAATATGCAAATGGTTCTGTAATTTTTTGAACAAGGCATAATATTAAACTGAGGTAGCAAAGATTGTTTAATAAGCAAATCGTTCCGGTAATTTTTTGAAAAAGGCATAATGTTACTCTGAGGTGGCAAAGATCGTTTAATACGCAAATGGTTCTGTAATTTTTTGAAAAGGGCATAATGTTACTCTGAGTAGGCAAAGATCGTTTAATAAGCAAATGGTTCTGTAATTTTTTGAAAAAGGCATAATGTTACTCTGAGTAGGCAAAGATCGTTTAATAAGCAAATGGTTCTGTAATTTTTTAAAAAAGGCATAATATTACACTGAGGTAGCAAAGATTGTTTTATAAGCAAATCGATCCTGTAATTTTTTGAAAAAGGCATAATGTTACTCTGAGGTGACAAAGATCGTTTAATAAGCAAATGGTTCTGTAATTTTTTGAAAAAGGCATAATGTTTCCCTGAGATAGCAAAGATTGTTTAATGAAATGAAATTGATCAACTGAGACTTGACCAACTGGTACTTTGATCAAATGGGATATGTTCAACTGGGAAACGTTCAACTAGGAAACGTTCAACTGGGAATTGATCAATTGGGACTTTGATCAAATGGGAATTGTTCAACTGAGAATTGTTCAACTGAGAATTGTTCAACTGAGAATTGATCAACTGAGACTTTGATCAACTGGGAATTGATCAACTGAGAAATGTTCAACTGGGAATTGATCAATTGGGACTTTGATCAAATGGGAATTGTTCAACTAAGACTTTGATCAACTGGGAATTGATCAACTGGGAATTGATCAACTGAGAAATGTTCAACTGAGAAATGTTCAACTGCGAATTGATCAACTGGGAATTGATCAACTGAGACTTTGATCAGTTGGGAGTGTTCAACTGGAAATTGATCAATTGCGACTTTGATCAACTGGGAAATGTTCAACTAGCAAGTGTTCAAGTGGGATATTGATCAATTGGGACTTTGATGAACTGGGAATTTTTTTGTGACCAAGTGGGAAATGATCAACTGGGAATTGATCAACTGAGATGCACCGCTTCTAAGCAGGGACGGGGATTTTTATAAAATTTAGATTAGGATCTAACTTTAAGGTACTCGTATTACAAAAACAAAATATCCTTTGAAAAGGTTTGCATTAAGCTTCGGTAATAAAGAAGTTACATATGTACATTAAGGTGATAATTACTTTGTAACATCTTTTTTTTTTATTTATTTATCAAAAATAATTACAAATATTATGTATAAACATAACGTTGTGTGCAATATTATATTTAATATACTGACATAAAATCCAACTACGTAATTGACAAAAAATTAATATATGATTTATGAAAATAGTTAGAAATTAACTGATTTAATCTTTTTTTGGTCTTGGCATAATTGTAGAAAATAAATGAATAAACAGAATTGAAAGTAATACATAATTACATTAACAAAATAAAAGGTTACATAATTCTATTAGAATAAAGTCTTGTTGCTCTTTCACTGATTTTCGCATTACATTACATATTACATCTTTATTTTTGTAAGCCCTAAATAGTTTTAGGTAACAGACCTAATAGCCCTCCTTTTTTATGATGATTAGATTAAGTTTAATACTTCCACTGATCTGTTTTCTTATATTAGTATATTTTTTTTTTTTATTAAATTAGGCTTCGTTTACACATAAACAGTTTACACAGTTACATTTATATTATTTCTCTATATTTATTTATTTCTATCAATTAATTTTTTTTTTCCAAACGTGGTTGATGTTTTTACTAAAAAAAATTTACCAACTTTTTATCTTGACATTTTCTATTGTTATAAATATTTTTAATTTTTCTTAAATTTTTTTTTAAAACTGTTACATATTGGTAAAACTTGTTTTAGACAATTCTTGAAGACGCTTTTTAGCTATTTTAAAATAAATGAAGCATTATAATAAGAACTAAAATCAATAAGATTACTTCCCTTAAAGTAAAATGGCAACATCCATATTGTGTCATATTTAAAATTGCGTATATTAATTGATTTTAAAACGGGTCGCATAAAACTTTCCAACAACAAAATATATTCAGATTATATTTACGTATAAAAACCGTCAACAATTAAAAAGCTATCTACTTCAATTTTATCAACGGGACAGTTTATCATTGAACTAGAAATATAAATAATTAAATATGAGAATAATTTATCATAACTGACTGCCACTATAGAATATGCTCAAATATGTTTTGACTATAAATAGACTTAAAAAAAAAGAAATGGTTCAGTTAAAAATCTTTCTTACAACTAACTTTTCGTAATCCACTCTGAATATATCACAAAAAATCTTTACTAAAACTATTTACCTTCAGTTTATATATTTATGAATTTCAGAGAAAATATGAGTAGGCAATTATTTAAAAATGACATAGTTTTTTTTTGTTCTTTTTTGTCAGAAGATTTATATTTATTTAGTCATTTTCTCATCTGAAGCATCTATACATAATTTTTTTTGTATACATTTAAGTATATAGCATTTTCATAAACAATTAATTCATATTAAATTGAAAAATTTAATTAATCTGTCGTTGTTTCCATATATAAAATATATTTTAGTATGGCCTCGGTGCAATTCCACCTGTAACATAGAGAAAAAGAAAAAAAAATCCGATTAATTATAAATATTAGAAATTTTCACAAGTTTTAGTAAGGAATTTGAAAGTACATATTTGAAATTATATTTATAGTCATTAATCACATTAACACAAAAAAATTATAGATTCTTTGAAATTTATCATCACGGAAATGTAAATTTTCTTAAATTAAACTGCACACTAATAGCTTCATTTTCATTTTAGAAACACATAAGGTAAACTAAGTATAAGTAAGTACACGGTGTAAAGTAGATACTTGAATAAATTAAATGTATTAAGATTGTATAAACTACGGCGTAAATAAAATGATTGCGCGTATATGCGTCGATACTGTTTTTTTTTTTTTATTATTATGGGCTTGATACCTGTGTCGTCCGTGCGCCATCAAAAAACAAAACTAAAAATATAAATTATTTTCAATATTTTTTTCTTTTATTATTTAAAACGAGAAGATTTGTATCGAGGATCTAGTAGCATTGGGGCATATAAAGACTTGCTTAGCCCCTATGTTAAAAGGCTCTCGACTCGACATATATAATATTTTTATATAGTTTTTTATTGTGTCGCTTTTGAGACTAATTAACATAAACACTTAATAAGATATTCTTGGAAATATTATTGTTGGTTGTTGTTTTGAAAGCTTAATCTGGAAAATAATAAATATCTGACTAGAACGACGTAAATTAAGTTTTTTTTTTTCATTTGACACAAACATTTTCCATAAAATACGTGGATGTACATTCAGTTAATTATAAATAATATTTCAGAAGAAGCCTTTGGTAAAAAGAAAAAAAAAAATATCGCTAATAATTTATTTGTTATATCTTATTATGGGGTTGGGGACTATTGCATACCTACTCAAGGTGAAGAGTGTGAAGTGCAGAAATTCAATATTAAACAGTAGATTTTTTTGTTTCTGTTTTAGATAATATATAATATATGTACGGTAGGTAATTTTAATACAAAAAAAAGTTAAGAAAACATATATTTTGCCCATTCCTGAGTCATTTTGGAGAAACTAAAAAATATGAAGTACATAACAAATATCAATTTACGGAAAATAACTGCTTATTTCGATTTTATTTTTTTGCCCAAATCAATTAATTATACACAAGGTTTGGAAATATTCAACTTTTTGTAAAAAAAAATTGAAAAAATTATGAATGATTTGAATTAAATTGAATTTTTTGAATTATATGTATTTTTATTTTATTGAGTCGATGAAAAAGAGTGTTAAAACACTTTAGTATGGCATCAACGATTCACAAAGAGATTTTCAAATAAATGTAAGTAAAGTAAACTTTAAGAATTCAAAATAAGATTCAAAATTAACGTGATGCCAAAGAAAAAAAAATCAATTTTAATATTTCTAGTTGAAAAAATTCTAAATCAAAAAATAATTCACATATTATTCAAATGAATTATTCAATTTTGAATAATTCAATCGAGCCCTGATTGTATAGAGGTTTTTAGGATTGTGGTAAGCTGTAAGGGTATATTATATAATATAATATATATTAATATTAATATTTTTTTTATCGAATTTTTCAGTTGTTATGTATTTTTTATAATTCTCAGCAGGAAAAACTAACGAATGCTAAATCAAAACACGATTGTAGTTCGGAAAGTGGTCCCGCCAATCGACTTAGTTGAAAATAATTGCCCACCAAATGAGCTCATATTTCAACTGTTAGAAATATTATTTAATTAATAGACAAAATAAAAATTACTAATCAGGGTTGTTAAAAAACTCAAATTAATAGCAAAAATCCAATGCTTTTGGGTTTATTTTATATGGTAAATACAAATGAACAGCTATACTAGTACATTGGATTTTTCATTATTATTATTCTATTTTAAAATCGATATATTTTTGAGAGTGTGCGAATTCAAAAGGAATTAAGAAATTAAATTTTAGTTACAGAATACTAAAATTATGCGGTAAAAACAGTTAACTATAGGGTCATTCCACGGTTTCTGCATTACATGTGAACGGGTTTAATAATGTTCACAGCTACACGATTTGCACAGTTTTATTATCCAAATTTTAAAAACTTAGGCACCTTGAGAAGGTATATTTATGCTCTTCCAATTCCACTTAAATTGCAGTAAAACTTAATTATTGTTCTCGACAAATAGCTTGATAAATTCCGGACATTACATAAAAAAAACCTCCACTTTCTAATTTTTGACTTTGCACACATATAGTTCTGCCTTTCATCAATTTGTATAAATTAGATATAAATTTTATTCAGTTATGTATAACTGTTCCAGAAACTATTCATAACTTTAAAAGAATCATAATATAAATTAAACCTGAGAAAATGAGTATTTTTGAAGTTCCGGACATTACGCGATTTGGTTCCGGACATTACCAAATGAAATTGTGAATTGTAATTTTAAATTATATTTTTTCTTAATATGACGATAGTTCTAACAAATAACTCCTTAAATTTTTCCGTTTGCTATTATTGAAACTTCACTAAAATGTTATACTTAGTTTAAGTTTTCTGAACATTAATACACAAAAAAAAAAAAAAAAACCTTCCAAGTTACGTACTTAGAAACTTAAATTATAATTAACAGTTCTAATTGATGAAATAAATTGAAATTATGTCAAATATATTAAAATAATCAACAATTACTTACTTCCATAATTACAGTTATTTTAATGGTATGTGAACATCGCACAAAGGTTGATTTTAAAAACGTAAATATGGAGGGAAAAATTTACAATATCAAATTATTTTTGGCGTTGCAATTCTGTTTTGCAAGACTTGTGCAAGAACTCTTGCAAGAGCTCTTGCAGTGCAATATTTGCACAACTATTTCAATGCAATAGTTGTGCAGAACTCTTGCAATTATGTTCTGCAAGAGTTGTGCAAGAGCTCTTGCATTGCAACTGTTGTACAACAGTTATGCATTTTTTTTTCTGCAAGAGCTCTTGCACAATGTTAGATGGGTATGTTGCTCCCGTACTGCAATCGAGCTGTAATTCAAAATGTACAATATTTTTTCGTACTGAGAAATCGAATGAACAGCAAGCACCTTGAAAATTCCAAGGTTCACAAAAAAAATTCACACTCATAAATATATTATAATATAATATAGGAGTAATACATATAATATAATAATATATATATTATACAATTGCTAATCACATCTATGCTGACATTTTAGGTGAATTACATTGATTGTTGCCATGATGTTATGAAATGTAGTTATTTATTATTTAATGTTTGATAGTGCAAATAATGTGACAAAATAATTGGTAAATAAGTTATATAAGTACCATATTTATCTTGTTGTGCAATAGAAAAAACGCATGCAAATGAAAAAATGCAATAATTTTCTCGACATTTTTTCCATTTTTATTACATTTTTATAACAATCATAACAAAACATATTATTAATAGGACTAATTTATTCATAATAAAGACTAAAGGTATGTCTCATATCAAAAAAAAAAAAAATGAATGTCATGAATTATTGGCGACAGTAATTACAATAATTCTCACAACAACATTTCTGAATTTTGAAAGACAAATAACAAATATTTAAATATATATATACTTGCATATGTATAATGTATATATATATTTTTCTTTTGTTTATTATATCTTAATTATATCCCCGATAACCGGAAACAACGGTATTTCTTGCAGGAATAAGTCCATAAGAATTTGTACCTTGATAGTAGCCGTATCCAATATTTCGATTTGAATATGGATCATAATTAATATTATTGTAGCCATAATATGTATTTAATCCACCACTGCCACCATACCCACCATATCCACCGTATCCGGATCCGGATCCTAGCACATTTGTACCATAACTACCGCCACCAATTCCTGTTTGTGGATAATAACCACCACCTTGTTGTGGGTAATATCCACCACCAATTCCTGTTTGTGGATAATATCCACCACCTACTCCAGATTGTGGATAATATCCTCCGGCACCCCCTCCATTATATGGATTGTATCCATTTCCATAGTATGGCCGCTGATTATTGTAATTTGGATTTTTATTAAATAGATTACCTAAATCGAATACTGCAAATACATCAAAATATAAAAATTGTAATTAATTTTATTTAATGAAATAGGAAATGTCCTCTTGTATTTTTTTTTATAAAATTAAGAATTTATTAAATTACATCTTCCACTGGCAGCTGACTGTAAATCAATATTTTCAACATTTTCAATATTTCTTGTGTGTTTTTCTGAAGGATCTCCATTTGGCAGGCAGAATATCGTTCCAACGATGTACAAAATTATTGAACACTGTAAAAAAAAAAAACAAAATTTCTTATTAAAATAGATAAATAAATACTTAAAGTAAAGTAATTTTTCTTAAACGAATAATTAATAAGTATTTAGCATTAACATATATATAAATTGAAGTAATTTAAACACAAATACAAAACACCGTAAGTAATATAACATACATTTTATATGTATTTTTATTGTTCTGAAATATAAATATAGAATATAGCCATAATGATGGTCGTAAACAAATCAATAAATATAATGCGAAAAAGTTAAATGATTTCTTTATTATTAACCAACATATCCCGGCGATACAAAAAACAACTCTTAAAAATTAATTATTAAAGACGTCAGCAAAATAAAATATTAAAACCTCGCCTGAAGCTACTCTCATATAAATTGAATATTTCACTCAGTATAGGTACTTATTTTGCTATATTGTATATTGTATAAGAAAAACGAAGGGCTTAAAAGAAAGGAAAATTGTTCCCTGAAATATAGTAAAATAATCACAAATTCAATTATTAAAACACTCGTAATTTAAAAACTATATGTAAATATTAAAAAAAAAAAAAAATTAAAAATAAATAATGATTTTTGCTCACGAATTTTAACAGTGTAAATAATTTGACAAATTTCATAGATAAGAAGGAATTAGTGGGTTTGACTCTGACATGCCAATTTATATTAAACATTCGCAAAACCTATTATTTTCTATTTGAAATGTATTATGGGAAATATATACATATTACTTCCGTTCCCGATAACATGATTCATATATTCTGAATCACATTTTAAGTATAAGTATTTGTAAATATTATGTCATTATGCGACATAAGCAATTTTTTTTATTTTCGTAAGAATATTATGCAATCTTTTTTTTCTTTATATATATATTTCCATATCAGATTAGATATGATAGATTAAATTAAATATTATATTCCAGATAAATTTATTTCTTAACGTAACTACGGTATTTAACGGAAGTAAATGAAAAGAGTAGAAATAAATTGAACAGAATACTTCAAACAAAAGTCTTGTCGAAAAGAAGTAATACTTTTTTTTTTGCTATTAAAATAATGTGAAATTGAGTATCGGTTCTCCACGTACCTACATCTATATATGTAAAAAAAAAAAAAACTAATCCTAAAGAAACAAAAAATATACTCAGAATAATCGAAAAAAAAAAAACGTTTCAAAAATATCTGAATATCAGTTGCCTGGCAACATATATAAAATGTTATTTGGTACATTTGTGTCCTGTATCCAAAAGATAATAAATTATATAATGAGATAATAACTAATGACCAAAAATCATGTTTTCTTTTTTTTTTTCGTACGTAATAAGATATGTTTTCTTTCAAATACGTCAAAATAACCTTTGAAAATAGTAAATAAAGGTGGTTATATTGTATTGTTGATTTTAGTGAGTGTTTATTAAATATGTATAAATAAACTAAGTAAAGGTACGTTTCGAAATTCTTATATAATAATATTTTTTTATTCAATCGCTTCCAATCTATAGATAAATAGAAGCCCCCAGTAACATTTAATTTCTTGGTATATATGAATAATAATTAGGATGTTTAGAATATAGTTCACAAACGAGAAATTATTGTTAAACTATATAATTATTATTTTTACATTTTTCTATATTTTTTATTAAATATGCTTTTGTTTTATTCATTGTAAAAGTGGTGCTGGTAAGCCATTTTTTTTAAAAAGGATTATATCAATTAAAAATATCTTTCTGTGTCTTTTTCGGAAACGTATATACTTTTTGTTACCATTCCAACAATGCAATTCATAACATTTTTCTTTGTCGTACTGTGTTAATTAAGGCATAACTATTATACATGCTTTTGTATATTTGAAAAAGTAAGATTGGGTAATATTTCTCTCCAAAAAATTGCATAACATTTTAAAAACCGCGCTGACCTTTTTGCAAATTTCGGAAAGCATTAAAAAAGTACTATTTTCTCCAATATTTATATCTCAGGGGGGGAAGGGGAGGGTGGTAGTCCACTACGCATATATGGCCATAACTAGAAATATCCTTTTTGACATATATATATAAAATCATGATTTGTTTTGCGTAAGAACAGACCAAAAAAAAAAAGTCATTAAAATAAAATTCGCAGTAAAAATCGATGCTCTCGATATATAAGAGGCTCAACTTACAAATTAATTCCTCTTCCAAACAATGTATAAATGGAGTTATACAAAATAATAACGCCTGGATGCAAATAAATCATTTATTGATAAACAAATATAGAAAAGGTTGGATTTTATGTATTTCAAAAAAAAAAACATGTAATCGCGTGGTAGAAACAAAAGTCTGATGTTACAGAATTTTTATGCTTAATGCAAATACATAAAATAAATCTGCAAAAAAATATATATATATCCAGGTTATCAGTAATTTTACTGTACCCAGTCTTTTTCAGGTAATTCGCATAACAAAAACTTCTATTAATACATAATAATAAATAATAATAAAATATGAAATAACTAATTTTAATACAAATACAGATACTTCGAATATTAAGTGATAATTGAGATAATCCATTTTAATTATCTCATTTATAAGCAAGATGTAAATAAATGTAGCTATAGTAACTAAACTACATCAGTAATCAAGCTAACTAAAATGAATTTTCGTTTATTTAAGCATGATGTAGTTTACTTTACTCACGAATATACAAATATATTTTTCCATCTTTTTTTTCTATTTATTTTGGTAATTTTTTTGATAAGATTTAAAATATAATAAAATAAATATATAAAATTTTACTATAATTTCTTACAATCTTCTTCAAATTATCTTAAAATCATTATGCATTTCTTACGTCTCTTTATTTTCAATAACTAATATCGGAAAAACACTGATTACAAAAACAAAAAAATAAAGAATTGCATCATATATGAATATATGATGTACCAACTATAGCTATTTTAGTCACTGATATAGTAGACATTTTCTATTTATATCAATATTCTCAGTATTTTACATAATGTTTGCCTCCCCATTGGTTTTAAAAAGTGAATAAATTAAAGATCTTCACATTGCTCTAATAAATAGAAAACGCCTATTATTGTTTTATCGGTGAAACACGTAAAAAAAAATATGATGTCCTTATGTATAATACATATTTTATTTCGCTTTAAAAACACAAGAATTTGTTTTTCATTTAATTTAAAATAAAAAATAAATAAAACAATATTTCGTTTACGCAGCACCAAATTGTATTTCGTGTGGTTTCTTATTCTTTCTTTTTTTTTTTAATTAAAAAATATATTTATAGTTAACACAAACACATCAATTATAATTTATTAGTTAAAAATCATAAAAAAAAAATTAATTAATTAAATTTCAATTTCATACTCACAAAAATACTAAACGTTTTCATATTTGTTGTTACTTGTTGTGATTCTATTCAACTGATCTTAAATTTTAATGCTAAAATTATATAAAATAAAAATCGCGCGAACTGCAGAAAAATAAAAAAAAAAAAAAAAATACACACACACACTCTTTTAGATATGGAACGGAAGCTTATTTGCAAATGAGAATGAGCACAATAATAATAATAAAAGTAAAAACCTCGAACTTATACGCGGCTCTGAACAAAAGGCCGTTTCGTTTGAATTGAATGTCGTTTTCAAAGCACAACAATAATCATAAAGAAGAAACAAAATAATAAAAAAGAATTTTTACACAATTAAATGATTTTTGTTTATTTATTTATTTATTTATTTATTTATTATTATTTTATTTATTTTTTTTATTCAGAAAGATTTTTTCTTTTTAGTAGAAGTAAACTTTAAGTAGTTAACTGTTAGTTAGCTATTTAACGGGCGATATAATGACTACCTTTAAACAATGCAAGTTTACGAATAATTTCAGTTTCTCACATAACACCCATATTTATATAGAAATTGTTAAAAAAAAAAACGTTTTTTTTTTCATTATTTTATTTTATTTAATATTATTTTTCAGTTAAACACAAATGAGTTAATACAAAATTGTACAAAAAGGTTAATAGTTTTTAATATGAGATATGGAGTCTTACCCACCTCTAATTTTAATATTCTATTTACTTATTCATTCAATAGTTTTTTTTTTTTTTTTTACACATGATTTCGTATTTGTGGTTTATATTTGTAATATTTGATTTTTCATATAGTTATTTTGTTTATATTAGATTATGAGGTTGATGAATAAGTATTAACTAATAAATCGTTTCGCACTTCTTATTTGGTATAAGTATATTGTAATTCAAAGATAAAACGTATTTAATGTGACAAGTATGTGGCTACCCATCTGCATGGACACAATATCAATTTACTTTATTCATTATTAGTAAACATCATCGTTATTATTATTATTTGAGTATGTTTACAATAAAATTTCAATGTCACTTTTAAATAGAGCTGTTAGATAATAAATTTTAAGTAAAATAAGGTGCAGTTTCGATTTCATTATAAATATTTTATCTATTTTCTAAATAAGTAAACTATTAACAATTCGTTGATTATAATTTATAAATCGATTCATATTATGGAAATTTGAAATGCAATGTTGAATAAAGAATGAATTTGTTTTTTTTTTCTTTTATTTTAAAATTTTCTGATGAAAATCTGTTTACTGTAGTCCTTTGATTTATTTTTAAATATTATAAGCATTTTATCCAATAATTAAACAAGCTGCCAATTAATTGGTACACTACTTTATTTTTGTTATAATAAACACTATTCTAAATTTAAATTCGATATTCTTTTTCTTATTTTACGAACAGTAAATAAGTACATAAATTTTATATAACAACATCTTAGCAAAATCTTCCACATGAAAATCTTATAAATATCTATCTATAAGATTTGGAAGACTTTCGTAAGGTGTAGAAGATTTTTATAAGATGTGGAATATTTTTGTAAGGTGTGAAAGATTTTTAAAAGATGAGGAAGATTTTCGTAAGGTGTGGTATAGTGCAGTGCATGTAAGGTGTTTCAAATATAAAATCTTCAACAATTTATAAAAATCTTTCACAATTTGTGAACTTTTTTTAAGAAAATCGGTTCTTACGAACTGAATTTTTTTACAGATTGACTCCAAAACCTATACATTTTTAAGAGCCGACTATGCCGCGTCTAACGGTGGGTCGATGAGCAAAATTCGTTCACTAAATTCTGAGAAAAAATAGGTCTTCGTAGAAAAAAAAATTAACGAATCCTATACTTTATTTTTTTCAAAAAGAAACTAAAATAAATAATGTAGAAATATTGGATTACGTAGTAGCTCTTAGTTTGTTGACCCATTATTAATGATTAAGTATTCAAAGGTAAAAGGTCAAGTTGATTATGTTCTCTTCTTTGTGATGATGACGTATAAGTCACGAATTAGGAAAAAGTTAAAAAAAGACGAAAGGTAGACAATTAAACTTTATTGACCTTTAATAAAAGGAAAACAAACCATTACTCAAATTCGATGATAATAGACAAGATGATAATGATAACTATGTTCATTAGGGTGGTTCGTTTCCCAAAAGGTTAAAATTTTCTAGCTCCAAAAGCATTTTTAGATGTGACTGGACCTAAA
>JAABKK020016439.1:0-20330 GCA_011634745.2 Catotricha subobsoleta
CATTTTCATATTAGACAGCAATGGCTTTGTGATTTTCATTTTTAAAGTGCAAAATGTTCAATTGAATTTGAATCGTAATCGCCCATTATCTTCACTTGTCGGGTTTTCGATAACCCACCGTTTTTTATTCTAGCAACCCCGTCTCACGATGGATGTCCGTAACATTGAATAAAATTAGTGTATAATTTCTTTTTTAAATAATTGGACGTTTGCTTTATTAAAATCGCCCTTGACTCCCTTCTCTTCTATATATCCACTTTTACCAGATCTTCCCTGTCAAACTAGGACGTATATTAGGCTGGTGCGAAAAACAAAAAAAAACGAAAATCGAGATCTACCTTATTTTGGGCTCATTCTCTTTGTAATTAAACCCTCTAAATACCTAGTATATCACAAAGCGCTTACTAAATAACTTCAATGACTTATTGATCTCAAAGCGGAAATACAACAGTGGTCCCCATTTAACCCCCTGGGCATTTGTGGGAACTAAAGTTAACCCAAAAAAAAATATACCAAAATTTTTTTTTTTTTTATTCGCATGTTTTGACACCTAGTCCCTATTGATGTTCGATTTTTTTTGTTTTTCGCACCAGCCTAACGTATATTATAGAGGTATCCGTATCGTTATGGTGGATGGGATGATTATTGATTATTGACTAGAACTTTTACTTCTGATTTTGTCTTCGAGTATTAGATATCATCATGAGTGTACTAAAACTACGTGCCTATGGCATGAGGAACTGAGGATGTAAGAAATTAGCAATTAATATCTAATATGCTTTTCTAAAAGTGTCAATTTGTAAGCAAAATAAAATTCAATTAAGTTTCTATACAAAAATATTTCGATATTTCACTCTCCGATTTATTTGACTATATTTTCAAGTATTATGCAGAGTTCAATTTGTGCGTATCCAAAAAATAAAAATAAAAATAAAATAAAATTATATTGATGTTAACTGGGTAAAATTTGTGTAACACAATTTATTATAGAAATATTGAAATAAATGATGAACAACACAACAGGCTACCGCGGATGGTCATTATTAACGCAGTCACTACCGTAAGATCCTTTAGAACTAATCTTTTTTCCATCATATCGCTTTTATTCTGAAAGATTAAAGAGTTCACTGCACCGAACAAATGCACGCTGCATCAATTAATAATTTTGTAAAAATTCCACAACCAAAAGAAAAAAAATCTTCTTGTATTCTCCGTAAAATAACTCAAAATTTTAATTAAATTAGATTTTTTTTTCTAACAATGAAATTATATTGAGTACCTGTTACCTAAAAAAGCTGTGCACCTCATCGTATATTTTACTGGAATTATAAACAGAAGAAAAAAACTATTGAAAAACATTGTTCTATCATAGGCGGTAATAATTACACAAATAAGAAATGAAAAAAATGACGTGAAATCTTTTTTTCGTTGAGATTCTTTTTATTCAAATTTTTATTTAGTTTGTCTTTAAATTGCTATTAACATGTGTCTAAATGTACTTTAAAATTTTCATTTAATTACCATACTTTACTAGCAGTAGAATAGAAATAAATATATATAAAAATTCATTAATTCTAGCATCTCTAAAATAATCAAGTTACAAATTCAAAATACGGATAACACCTCAAACCCATCAAATAATAATCTCTTATCACTTATTTCACTTCTTATTGTACATTTCTTATTGTATATTAAGAGAATTTATAAGGATAGTAGGTATCTGAAATGAAATTATATGATTTCAGAAGGTAATTAAATAGATAATATTCAAATTAAATTGTACAAGCATAACAACAATACAACAAATACTATAAGCAGGCAAAACCAATACTTACTTACTTGTACTTAATACAAATAGGACATAAATTAAAAAACGTCATAGCCTTGATATTTGAGGTAGAGCAATTATGCCTCTTTGCAAACAAACAACTTAATACGAACTAAAATTGCTATTTAAGTTTCTATCACTACACATATACATTTAGGGCGGTAAGCTTCAACTTGTCTAACCCACGAATCTCGGGTAAACCGAAATTCGTGTGTTACACCCATCTAAATAGTAGGGTTTCATGAAACCCATGCTTTGAAACCCGAGGTTTCGTCAAGTTTAACCGAGTTGAAGTTTATCAAGAGCTCGGGTTACCCGAGATTCGTGGGTTACACGAGTTGAAACTTACCGCCCTTTAGTATGTGTATTACATTGATAATATGAATCTGGTAAAACAAAAAAAATAAATTTATAATTACTGAAATTCTATCTAAACTTCGGTATCCGATTAAATTTTTATCAACACAAATGAGGAACAATACCGTCGCCGTGAATATTTATACAAATTTTACATCACGATTTTTGGCTGTATATTATCTGATTCATATATAGGTAATATATATCTTCTATGCACTGAGATAAGATTTTATTTTTATCAAATAATCGGAAAATACCGCATTAATATAAAATAAACCAAATAAATAATGTTACACAAAAAAAAAAAAAAATATTTGTAACCACTTGAAATTCATAATAATGGAAATTGAATTTCAGTATTTGGTGTGTCTATTGACGAAATTGATTTAAATTCGATTTACTGTAATATTAACTATAGTTCTTTTGTGTAATGTGTAATAACAAAAGAGAACAATTGAAATATATAGAAAGAGATTCCATGAGATATAATAATTTTGATGATGAGTGTTCTGACTCCGTACATTCACGTAAATCATCCAGAAAGTGTAAATTATATGTAGCTAATGAATTTTGTGATAATAACCGAAAAGTGCAACAACATTCTTTATTAAGAAATCCACAATCAAATTTAAACTATAGAAATAAAATAAATGGATTAATTGCTGATAATGATGAATCTGATAGTTTTATAACAGCTGATGAAGAAACCAATTCAGATGAGGAAAATGAAATTAAATTGAAAAAGGCACAGTCAATATTACCTCGAAAGATAAATAAAGTATGTTAAGATATTAAATATAAGATTTTTCCATATAAAAAAACTATTCAGTTCAATGGCCCTAATTTCACAGTTTCCGAAAATTAATATTAAACGTAAGCACTCTCGATTGTATCGCCAATACAGCAGCTACAGTGATGATGATGATTTAAAAAGAATCGCCGTTTACAGAAAAAAGAAAACGTCCATTCAACCTCAACCTATTCCAGCAAAACCTCTCACAACAGTTCCTCCAGTTACTGCCGTACATCAAGTAATTAAAACTTATATTTATATTCTGTTTTCACATATAATCGATTAACTAAAGTTATATATTGGGTGAACTACCAAAGAATATTTGTAATCAATCAGCCTATGTTCGAATAGAAATTTGTTTTCTGCATTTAGATAACAAAAATATGGGTTCACTTTGAAATTTTACCGATATATTAAATACCTACCTACTAATGTATATGATTATTATATCACATAAGCTTTCTCGTTGACCAGAGACAAATAATAAATATTTGGTTATCACTTATAACTTTTATAGATTGCAAATATATGCTTTATCAATTTATTTTTGACATATATTGTGATTATTATATTTATTTTATTATCAACTTGAAGCTAATTTTAAATATAAATTTATTGAATCAGTTTTAATATAAAAAAGCTTAAAGTCATATTTCTATTTTTGGTTTCAATAGCCGCTTTTATCAATTAATTTCATATTATATTTAATTGTGTTTAAATTGATTACAAAAATTTATTGCACAAGAGCTTGGTTTGATTCCACTCGCCCGCCCTTAAAAGTTAAACCCAATCTGATCAAATCACCAAACAATATCGCAATAAGTATTAAATTCTAAAGTAGACAATATAATGATTTTAAATTGCAATTTTATATTTTTACATTTAATGTTAAAAGTCATCGTTAGACGTTTCCAGTTTTATTCAAAAGAAAAGTTTAGCCCAAGGAATGATGGATTTGGCATTAATGTCAGCAAATACAAATCAACTTCGGTATATATTAGAATTCAGAAATTCTCATCCATACTTTATAACCAGTTTAACTTTAGTCATTGGTAGCTTATTTTTACAGTTGGCTGTTGGATTGACACTCATTTGGAATACAAGGTAAACCACAAATTATAATACATGAAAAACTGTTGTTTAATTGCTTTGTTTGTTTTTTTTTGCTAACTATTTGAATGCGCATTAAATAAAAACATCGAAGATTTAATGTCAGAAAACGTAATGAAATGATTGAAGCAGATCGTGTAAATAATTTTTCAGTAATTGGAGTATTTATGATAACATTAATTAATGTGTTTTTGTCAACGTTCGGTGGTGGACCTCAAGTGCAATCCATTCCACAAACAATTGATCCAGCAGCTGCTATAGCGGAACCAACGGTTTCAGAAGAAGAACCTATTATTTATACTTAATCAATTTATAATAGTGAAATAGTTTATTAATATAAAAATGAAAGTGATTTATTCTGATTGGAAAATATTAAATGATGAAAAATTGATAAAATAATTTCTTTTTCATTTTAGCATATTTTATTAGTATCAAGTATAGTTGATAAATCATAATGTACATTTTACATAAAATTAATTACTTTATTAGATTAAAAGATATAATTTCATGACTGCAAACTGCATAGTCGCATTAGAATAGTGGAGCGAAAAGACTATCTTTAGAATAAGTGTCGCGCTCACCCACGTAACGATTTTTAAAGAAAACATTAAGTTTCTGTTTAAAACTTTTTAATTAAAAAATTTCCATATTCTACATTCCCAACCTATTCCTATGCTGCGATATATATATGCTCATCATATTTTAAGTTAAGCGCAAACCTGATACATGCATTGTGTAATTTTTGAATCTTATTACTTATAACACCGTAACCTTGCTGATCAAATCCGGAAAAAATAACATCCGCGTAATCTAAAATTGGCAATATCACATGATTTACCAATTCAATTTTAACATAATTCGGTAAATATTTTAATGGATATAAATTTGATAACGTGGAATATACTTTTTTTTTGTTATTATTTGTTTTTTTTATTAGCTTTTAGATGTAAAGCATCTATCAAAATACGCTCCTAAATTACGAACAACATCTTCATATACTTTCCCTACAATGTGAAGCTTTGATATCGAATTGTATTTAATTTGACTTGTATTGTTTATAGAAGCAATTATTTTTGCATTTGATTTCTGTGTATTAATGTGGATATGATTATTTCAGTGTTTTTTCATCACTTAGCCTATAATTTTTTTGTTAATTAATTCAAAATAAACAAAAAAAAATATATTTATTTATAGTTTTAATGATTTTTGTTTTTGTTATCCTTAATTTAAGGAAGGTGTTAATTAGTTTTAACGGCTATTCACATTGATATGATAACATTGAAATTGAATTCAATAAACTATAATTTACATCAATTGTTAAAGATTCGCGCATAAATTTAATAAATTGGAAAAAAAATGTATGAATATGTAATAAAACGAAATAAAATGTAAATTACGAATTATTAAATAGAAAATTATTCTCATGCGCAGTTTATATAAATCAATGGTTAATATGGCATTTAATTGATTTTGAAGTCATAGAAATGCATGCTACAGAATTAACAATACAATATATTTTTCGAACTTGATTTAAACAACCAAATTATCACCAATAAAACTGACCAATTTTGTATTAAACTATTTATTATTGGGTATCCTATCTTGTAATCTTCGCTTGTTTAATGCAACTGAACCCGGTTATAGGCTTGCTTATTTATGAACTATTTTGAATTTTTGTCTTCACTAAATAGAGTGCCTTGGAGAACTTTACAATATTCAAGGATAAAGGTATTTTGGTCCGTGGATCATAAGGCTCCAATATAAAAAAAAAAATGATTTTTTGAAAAATTTTGGAATTTTTTTGCCAACGACGATATCAATTTTTTTTTTGTTTTGTAGTTTATTAATTTTGCTATAATATATCTAAACGAAATCTATCGTTAGAGCCCACAACATTATGGAACAGTCGAGAATCGACCAAAGTTTAAAAAAAGTAAAAAAATGGAAAATATCGAAATAAAAATCTCCTCGCCGGAGTACATGAAATGAATCTCCAGACCTCATATATTAAGCATATGTTCATGACACTCGTGCGCAACTTTTCCACCCCCCGGACTTTAAATTTTTTTTTTCAAAAACGCTCCAACCTAATTATTTTAGACCGGGCAAAAAAACAAAGTTTTCATTTTTAAGAAAAGACCTCCCACATAATATTTAATATCCAAAAAAATAAAATTGGACAAATTTGGGCTCAATTGATGAGAAAAAGGCCAAGTCCAAAATCAAAAGTTAGTTGAAGATTTAAATATTATGTGAGAGGTCTTTTCTTAAAAACGAAAACTTTTTTTTTTCTGCTCAGTCTAATATATATTACATATTGCGTGTTTATATTGAAATAGGTATAATCGACATATGTATTAAGTAACGTTAATTATTCAAATAAACAACAAAAAAAAAAGATTTGTTTTTAGTGTAAAATCTCATGCAGATGGCAATACCATTAAAATATCGGTTTAAATACGAAAGCGCTGATATAATTTAAGCACTATATATACATAAAGCTAAACAAAAGCTATTATTTGAATTTTGAAAAAAAACCAAATACGAATAATAATTTTTTCATGTAAGTATATAAAATGTATAAAAAATAAAAAAAAAAGAAACCAAGCAAATAATATGGAAATCATTAGCTGGGTCATTCCACGCTGAATGCGCCTTTTCTGTAACGATAGTTACCGATATTCAGCATACTGCATAATTGTTTTTACTCAAAATTGTTTAGTTATCATATTATAATAAATAATTTTGACTTAATCTCTTTTCCATTGAAAGTGCATTTTAAAAATGGCAATAAAAACAATTATGCTGAATATCGGTAACTATCGTTACAGAAAAGGCGCATTCAGCGTGGAATGACCGAGCTGATTTTATACAGTCACTATTTGTCATTAATTACATACAATAATAGAGTTTATTTGTAAATAAAATTTAAAAATTTAAATAAATCTACATACTTATTTCTTTATCGATGAAACAAGGAAATTATTTGCACTAGATCAGGGGCTTTTAGTTTTTTTCAATTTCGATTTCTTGTTTATTATGGTTATTAGGTGCACCATGTTGATACTTGAAATGATTAATACTTAATTGTTTTACATTCAATTTTATTATTTTTTAAATGTTTATTTGAACAAAATTAAGTAATAAATACAATAACGAATATCAACTATATGCGTGTATTGTATTATGTAAAATTGTAAGTTTCGCAGTCATTGATAATTAGTTATTATTTGTACTTATACATAGTTTTGTGTGAAAGAAAATCTACAAATAGTTTTTATATTGCAATTTGAATGTTACACGTAAAAGATATAACTCGAAATTAACATAACTTTTATAGTTACAAATCTGTTACGAAAACAGTTTGCGAGCGAGCGATAAGCAATCGCACATGAATATATGTATTAAAAACATTCTCATTGGTTAAGGCTTATATATTTTGTATTTATTTTTGTATATATTCGTATACATATAAGATTGTATTGAATTGACCCAAAACACCCTTTCTAATCTAATGCTAACATTTCTCCTATAATTTTATGAATTTGCCGTCCTACGAATTGTTTATCATTATTACTGCCATTATTACTGAATATAAAATATAAATGGTCAATGATTTTTCAGTTAATCTTAATCATTTAGATACAAATAATCAAGCAGAATTCCCAATAATCGCTTATTTCATAGCGATGATATAAAGAAAAAAAATGTCATGAAACAATAATTACAGTAATTTAATTGTACGATTTGTTATTAATCAAATATTAAATTAATATATTTAGAAGAATATAAAAATATTTAATATTTATACAATGTGGTTACTTACTAATAGCTCAAATAGTCTTTTTATTTCTGAAAAATAAATTGTGGGGGAAATCAAATATTAATACATATATTAATACACATTAATAAACCTTGAAATTTATCTTAATATTTGTTTTATTTAACAGGTTTTATATTCAATTGTGAGGATCATAATACCAATTATCATCATCAACGATATAATATATCCTAACTGAAAAATGTCTGAGCGACGTGTTTTGTCTCAATAAACTTTTAAAATATTTCTCAAAGTAATTAATTGCATATATGTTTTTTTTTCCTTTAATTACATTTCCAAATAAAGAATAAAATGATAGACATAATATTGTATTTGTAATACGTTTTTTGTGCTTTAGTTTTTCATTGTAGCTGTTCCATTGTCATGAACTTAATTATTCATCAATTTAATTAAATAAAAATACATAATTTAGTTAGTTAGAGAAAATAGAGCTTCTTTACATAGTAAATATATATATAAAAACAATTACAAAATCGAGGAGATGGCGAAAGAAGATGAAGTAATTATTCTAAAGGATACCACCTTACTATAGCGAGTTCAATCCAATTGAGCTAATATGGGCTCAGATAAAAGGTGAGATCGCGCGAAAGAAAACAACTTTCAAATTCGGTGATGGTAAAGTATACTTTTCGACGATGCAATTACTAACGTAACTATTGATAATTGAAGAAAGTATGTATACAAAGTATCAACTACCATTATTTCAGATATTATTATTTGATCGCCGAAAATACAAAACAAAATGAAGAAAAAATACCATTTTGCCGATTTAAAATATGAATTAAACGGAAATTTATTATTTCAGTCGATTAATTTCTGTATTTCAGGCGGTGTTTTCTGTATTTTCTGTATTTTCAAGCGATTATTTTTTGTTTTTTCAGGCGATCATTTAAATGTGTGCCCTAAAAAGTTTCATTTAAATAAATATGATTTTTTTTTGCATTAATGGTAAAATAAAATACTACAGAAGATTTCTACACTTAAATTTATATCAAATAATAATTTCGAAAAATTTAAAATCAAACTTTAAATATTCAGGATTTTGGCAAACGCTACTTCAAAAACGCTATGTCATTATTTCAACGATTTAAAAATTTAAAATATTTCTTTCAAATTTTGTCAAGTTTATCGTGAATAGACTACCTATATAATTATACTTTGGTCTAGGCGGATTCCGCCTCTGTAAGATTAAAAAATATATCAGTATTTTAATATATCAGTAGATACTCCTTTTTCATTAAAATTTATACAATGCAATAAAAAATTTAAAGATTCAAAATAAATTTGAAGTCAACAGTATCATAAACACAAGCATTGCAATCAGTCATCTTTGTACTATCACCGGTTAGTAGATATCAAACATATGTTTTGACTTCAAACACCAACACTAGCAATATTTGTTTTCTTTCGTTATCATTTATTTCAGTAAATTTTCTATATTAAGAAACAGCCAATATTTTTAAATTTTTTTTATTTAAAAATAAAATAGTGAATATAGTGAGTATGTCATAAGAATTTATTATTAAACATAATCACGAAAACAAAGAAATATATAAATATAAAATGACGTGGTTCGTAGTGGGAATATCTGGTATTACATGCGGTGGAAAAACAACATTGGCAACAAAGTTCTTTAATTATTTGAACGATCCAAATAATGTACACATATTTAAAAACATTAAAATCAACAAAGTGAAATTAATTCAACAGGATAAATATTTTTATCCACGAGATAGTCCAAATCACATATGGATCAAAGAGATTAATTTTATAAATCGAGAAGTTATGTCGGCTCTTGATATGAACCAAATGTGTACTGATATCGAAGCAGTACTAACAGAAGATGACAATACCGATAATTCAAAGTCATCCGATGTACGCAATGAAAAACCAGAGCCAACCACAAACAAATTAATTGAATTGAATATTCTCATCATTGAGGGATTTTTAATATTCAACGATGATCGTACAAATGATTTGTGTCAATTAAAATTTCACTTTCAACTGCCTTTTGAATTGTGTTATCAACGTAGACGACAACGTGTTTTTAAACATGTAAATCCACAGCCTGAGAAGTATTTTAAAGAATTTATTTGGCCGATGTATAAAAAACATTTAAATGAATTAAAGAATACAAAAGATATAATTTTTTTGAATGGAGAACATAATCAACAGGAAATATTTAAAGTGGCACTTAATTATTTTCTAGATGCAATACAAAGTTCATGCAATACATAAATCAAACATAATAAAAAATATTAAAAAATTAAAAATGTTAAAAGTATGTATTTTATAAAGTTTTTACATAATTCTAAATGTGAATAAAAATTAAAGCTATCATAACAATATCATAACTTTTTTTTTTATTTTTTTTTTATATAATAAAGTAATTAGGCAACAACAACATTTGAATCGAAATCGTACTCAAATAATTATATGATAAGTAAGTGTGTATATTATTTACTTATATGATTTTAACTTGAAATTGCGTGGTGCATGTCACTATTGTACACATATTTTTTCTCTGTACTAACACGAAATATTTTCTGTATAGAAAAATTGAACACACTCAACACTACTACAAAGAATTTTGTTTATCAGACATTTTGGTCCCCATCGGAAGTTTAATAAAAAAAAAAAAAAAAATCATGTTTCTTTCACCCCGTATTCATTACCAAATAACTACGTCGGTTTGTTTACGGCCTGGTAACCGTCGTAGTCAAACAGGCGTACAGACGTGTATTTTGTTGACCTGTTAAAAATGACATTTAGGTAATATTATAAAATTAATCGCAATATTTTTTTATTTTTTTTTAGATAAAAACTATTAAAAAGTTGCAAAAAAAAAACAAAAAAATGACCACAACTTTTTTTTTAATATGTAAAATAGTTATTAGTATAGATTAATCGATAATCGATACTTTTTTCTCTAAAGTGAATGAAATAAAGTATGTAGCAGATCGCGGTGACAGTTAAAATGTAATTTCTTGGGATCGGTTTCTTATAAGTCGGCTTCAGCACCAATTTTTGGAACAAAAATTCGAGATATTTATGCATCAACATGTTCGTTTGTTCCACTGCAACCTTTCTTTTACATTTTAAGTGTCAGCACAATATGCTCTATTGAAGATGTTCGGGAAGCTTTAAAATTCGATTCAAAAGCAGCAAGGAAAAGAAGACTAAGATTACCTAAATGAATTTTGAAGAAAGAAGCTATAGTTGTTGTTGATAGAAATGTAGATGATAGAACTCTAGAGGAATAAACAAGCATGGAACCACCCTCGGTTACAGGATATTATATGTTGAAAAGCACTGAAAGATTAGTAAAGTTTGCTGACGATGCTGATGCAGAGGTTTTCACAGTTTTATTTTATTGTGCCAATATTGATTTCGATTTGGAGGAAAATACACTAGTGTTTTTCTAGAATATTTTTATAAGATTTATATATTTATTGTAATTAGTTCAAATTAAATCAGAAAGCAGAAAAATAACAAATTAAAAGTTTTTACTAAATGTTTTCCTTCACATTGAGAAAACCTCATAGATCTGTAAAACCCTTAAAGGCCGATTTATGTCTGTTGAATTGTGCAACGAAATCGAAATTCAACAGACATAATTCACCATAACTACTATAAGATGTATATAAAAATAAGAAATTACTATGAAAATATTATCCAATTTTATAGTAAACACAAAAAAAAACAGAAGTTATTGAATTTCCCATTGGGAACACCTAAATAGTAAATACCACTTATTAAATGTTTTGTTTGCTGGGGTAATTTTTATAAATATATACGGATTTCATATAAAATACAATTACGCACAAATACCTTTATATGGCTTCGTTTTCAACAATTGGCAGTATAATTTTGTCATTTGCCATTGTGGCATTTGTATATTTTTTCTTCTGGATATCAGTCTTACCATTTATGCTGATTGAAGAAGGTAAATAAAGTGCATTAACAGTTTATTATTTAATTGATAATTTATTCGATTGAGTTTTTATTGGTGTATTAATGTGTATTGTTACCAATCTTCAACTACATATGTATCCACTTTATACTTTATATCCAAATTAACTACATATTTATATAAATGTGTGCTACAAAGAGTCGAATTCTCGTTTCTCTATTACACCGCACATGGTGTTTGAAGTTTGCAGTGTTAAGGTGACCTTTCATTAAATTATTTCTGATAGAAAAAAAAATTGTTTGTTGATATGAATCAACAAGATTTTCAACATAAGAAATTTAATATTTTGTTTTTGTTTATTTGCCTATTTTTCTTCGTTCTATCTTTGATAAATTTGAATAGATTCAATCAATGAGACTATAATGAATTTAGACGCAATTAACAAAAAAATATAAATATGAAAATACTTAAAAAAATATTTAATTTTTTCTCCTTGAAATAAGATAGAATAATGCGTTTAAATTGAATGCCAGAATATTTTATTTCTATGAAAATTGCCATAGCTACAACGTTTATTATCACTAGCTTGAGTCGCACAAATTTTTATTTAATAATATGTTGCTGTGTCCATGTTTTTAATTATGGTTCTAGGTCATGGCCTAAAATTATCATACGTTTTTTTTTTGTTGTTCTCTGTTCGTTTTTGTGATAATACTAAATAATTAATAGATTATAATTTTATTAAATTTCAGATAATTGGATTTATTCGTATTTTCCACCATTTCAATATGCATTTCTAGTGCCAGCAACGATTGGATTATTTTTTGTTGGTGGCATTATGATCTATACAATATATCAAGCAGGACATTTTATAAACTTTTTTTAAAACTGTTATGAAGACCATTAAATTATGAATCAGCACATTGGAAAATAATTTTTATTCTCATTTATTGTACCTATTACCTATGAGAATAAGTAAGTTATTTGCATTTATTTTGTTTTTGTGATAGTATAATCATACAAAAAAAGATTCAACTAACAAATAAACTAAACCATACACATAAAATAGATTTAACGTAAGAGAGGCTATAGTTGATACAGCTGCTAACAAAGAAAATACATAATAATTATAATGTCTTGGCTTATTGTGGGAATATCCGGGATAACTTGTGGTGGAAAAACAACACTATCACAATCACTCTATGATTATTTTAAAGAACCAGCAAATGCAACCATATTTAAAGAAAACATAATTATTGGTACGGTTAAATTAATCAATCAGGATGACTATTTCTTACCCAATGATCATCCAAACCATGAATGGATTGATCGCATAAATCATATTAATTTTGATGTTTTGAGCGCTTTGGATATGAACAAAATGTGCAATGATTTAAATACAATATTAGGAAAACGTTTTGTCTTTTATAGTAAACGCACAAATCCACAAATTGTAAATATTTTAATAATTGATGGATTTCTAATATTTAATCACAGTGTCACAAATCGAATTTGTCAAATGAAATTTCATTTACATTTGCCATATGAAAAATGTTATCAACGTCGAATAGCCCGTTTATATGATCCACCAGATGTGACTGGATATTTTGAATTGTGTGTTTGGCCAATGTACGAGCAACATTTTAATGAACTAAAGGGCAAAGAAGATATTATATTGTTAAATGGTGATGCAACCAAAGAAAAATGTTTTGCTTATGCTTTAAATCGAATTAGACGAACACTTTAGTATGTAAGTATTTTTGGTTTTCTATTATATTTCACTTTAGTGCCATTTAATAAAATGACAAACATTTTGCTGGTTTAATTAAAAAAAAAAAAAAGACAAAAAAAAAACTACCTACTTATTACGGTCAGAGGATCTTAGATTTTAATTAAAATTATGTACAAAGGCAATGTAAAATAAAGATTTTTTTTTACCAAATATTTGTAAGTTTTCTTCAAATAAAAATAAAATGTCTGGATCAGCAATATTAAACATTACTTAAATTTTCATTAAGGTTTTCTTTTACTTACAGCTACACATAAATAAAAAAAAAGCGAAACCATAAGAATATCTTAGTAGAAAGCACATTTTATAAACAGTTTATAAACAGTTTATAAACAGTTTATAAAAAAATGAAATAATTACATTTAAATTAAATTCATAAAATTTTGTTATAATTGTTTTTTCGTTTATTGTCGAAAAATTACAATTGAATTGAAAAATAAATAACTAAAAAAATAAATAAAATATTAGTAATGAGAAAGTTTATCAGCCACACATTTAAGTATTTGTTGTAAACTAATAATTAATGATCATTAATGAGATTTGAAAATTAACCATAATATTATGTAACGATAAAATTATGGATGGTTAAGGCTAATGTGTTTGTGAGGAGGTATTCGAATTAATTATTTAGCAATATCAATTTTTGCAGAAATATCTTCTGATTTGTCTGGTACTGCATTTTCTAGTCGACTTACTACTGCTGACTCTGTGGCCGAAATAGACGCTGCCACGGATAAAGCTGGTGATGCCGGTGTAGATACCGATGCAGATACCGGCGCTTCGGATGATGAACTTGAAGGAGGCTCTGTCGTTGTAGTAGTAGTAGTACTAGTTCTATTTGGAAAATATGGTGGTCTCAAAGCCTGAACAATGTTACTTGCAGTATTTGATATTGATACTAAGATACCGGGTGGGCGGGCCGTCGAAGTAGGTGTTTCATCTCTTTCAGGAGCAGCTGTACTTGATCCTAATCCACGAACAGCATGGCTAATAGGATTTTTCGTTAAAATATCGGTTATTGCTTCGGCCGCATGGTGTGCCACAACCACTGCCACTGCAATTGGTGCAGTTGGTTGAACGATGGGAGTTTCAGATTGGATGGCTTCAAGGGTTTCTGTTTTAGGTTCTTCTATAGGCGTTTCGGGTTTAGAAAGCTCTGCAATTGGTTCAGGTTTAATGACATCTTCAAGAATTAATTTTTTTTCGGATTCTTCAATTGCATTTCTAACAGTTTCAATGGCAACCGCTTGAACAGCTTCTTCAATAGTTGCTGGTTTAACATCAGTTTTTACTGGTTCAGCAATGACCAAAGGTTCTGATTTATTTGGAAGGTCCTCAACTGTATCGGCTCTAGTCTGTTGAAGAGGAACAACAGGAACAACTGAGTCGGAAATAGCTGGTTCCGGAAGAGCAGCTGGCTGAGGAAGAGTAGCTGGATCAGGAACAGCAGCTATATTTAATGCCTCACTGTCACTTACAATTTTAACAGATTCTTGAATTTCGATAGCTGGCTCAGCTGCTATTCTTAGTGTTTCAACTGGTATAAGTATTTCTTCTTTAGTATCAGTATTAACAATTGGAACAGCAACAGATTCTTCAATAATTAGTGGTGTATCTTCTTTTTTTAATTCCGACACAATTTCTTCTTTAATTAATTCTTCTACCGATGGAGCAACTATTTCATGGCCATTTCGATAATACAATGAAGCCGAATTTACTGTATTTAATACAACACACAAAAAAGCACAGAACACTAAGAATTCTTTCATATTGACAATAATGTTATTTAGTTTATATTTCTTTTAAAATAATTAACCGTTTAGTTAAAATTATAAATGTTTTGTATCTTCGAGATAACAACCAAGTTCGTTTAACTCAAATCTAATACTGATTAGCTTATACGAATTTGGGCCTTTTTATATAACTGCGATGGGTGAGCCAATGACCCGTTATTTCTGCAAAATATATTTCTTTTATGTTAACATTAATTTTTTGTTTTGAAATGAATAATGATGCATATGTTTATATTTTATAATGTTTGTTTTTGTTGTATTATAGCTACTTAATATTAATATTGATAACGATATTTTGTACTTTGCCGGCTACCACAGGTAAAATTAATCACATCTCTTGCGTACGTTTGGAACTTAAATTACTCATGTTCTTATTTGCTAAAAGTTTTAACAGCTTTTTTTCGTTCTATTGTTACCTTTGACGAAGTATTTCTTAAACACCAGTATTACAATGATGCATAATAAGTATATCACATGCAAGTTCACGAAAGAGAATTAACACCTCAACTACTTATACCTTTTTAATGCATAAAGATATACAAAAGCATTTTGTCAGTTAATATGTTTAGAAAAATCAAAATACATAATAATATATTTTAAATTTAATGAGCACTTTGTATTTTATATGAATAATGTTCTAATATAATAGAAAAAATAAACATCTAAGAATTAAAAAAAAAATCTCAAAAATGAAGTAAAATAAAACAAAAAAATATGATAGACAAATTAGAAGCGCTATACTCGTATTATTACATCTTTATTTTAAGATGTATAAAATTATAATAATTTAATTATACAAATCAATTCTCGATAAATAAATCAAAATTATTCTATATACAATATACATATATTACATTATTATATGTTCAACAATTTTAATTTTAATTTCATTTATGTCAATTAAATAATTTCTTTTAATAAAAAATTTGTAATAATTAGCAGTACCGACTTAGGGCGGCGGGTTCAACGCGTGTAATGGCACACGGCGGCAAGTAAGGACCTACACCTTTACCTAAGGATTATTTATTTTGCTCGCACGAATTAACGCAAGTAGGGGACTTTCTGTTTTGGGCAGCAAAGTTTATCTCGCTCGCTAGCTAATTTTGTCTAGAAACAGCACTGATACTTATAGTATAATGTGTGTATTTTGTCAAGTTTCGAAAAGTTGTTTTGATGTAACTCTATACTACATACCTCTATTATTCAATGTTATTTTAATACATAACATCTGTGACTATAGCAATGATCGTGATCTTCCTCTTTGGGACCGTTTTCTTGTATAGATAGCATTTACATAAAAAAAAACTTCCGAAATAATTATATGACTAGAATTCTCCTTGAAGTTCTATACAATTATTATCTATATCAATAAAATCATAATTCGTTCAGTGCATGTAATAACTAATTATTTGTGGTAGACACTTCATCAAAACAAAAACTAAACAAAGGCAAAGGTATACTAAGTATATGCTGAAATATAATGATAGTTGGTTAAAACTTGTTTATTACATTTTAATATAAATCATCTGTAAGGCATCATTATGATTATTCTTCTTGTTTCGTTTTGTTAGAGGAAAAAGAAATTGTGTTATTCATCTTGATATATAGGTTTTTATAAAATTCGTTTACATATTTCTTTTCTTTTTTATTTTATTTTATTTTGATCTCAACACTAATGCGTTCGCGTCACCGTCAGTATCCATAATATATATATATATATATTTACATATATATATAATTTATAATTTATATTTACCTTCTAAATATTGTGAACTTTCTTTTTGCCAGAAATTTAAAATTTGCAATAAATTATGTGTCCGAAAATAGGTCGTTCGTTGATCCACAGATTTTTGTAGTTGTTAAGCTATTGATTTTAACCCAAACCTTTCTAATTATAATAAATTATACGAAATCGCAAATTTCATTTTTTTTTTGTTTTTTTTCATTTAAGATTTATAAACCTACACGAATCGATAGCATGTTTGGATTCTAGAAAAGATTTTATTTAAATAACTTTAGGTTTGTTTAACCGAATGCTAAAATGATCACAAATGCTCAAGCTCAATTAAATGTTATCAAAAGAAACGATCAATAAGTATGTAATATAAATGCTAATTAATTTCATGATACAGATGTTAAATAAAAACGTTCTTGAATAAAATATATGTGAAACATAATTAAAATATGGCAACATAGAATTTGAATGGTGGGAGGCTTTCGCATCAGAATTATTTATGTATTTCGCAATCGACACGACATTATTTATTTATTTATTTATTCTATTTTTTTTTTTGGTGTTATTAAATCATGTTTTATTTAATCTAACACCGTTATAATATTTGAGTAAAAAAAAAAACAACAAATATTCATTTTTAACAATCAACTTCTTGTTTTCTTTTATTTTTATTTGTTTTAATAACCCAATTCTAATTTAAATATTTATAGTTTTTGTTTTAAATTTTTATATTAGATTTAAATTCAGCTACTAAGAAGATTTTATAAGAATTTGATCACTGAATATTTTGAATTTTATTGATCTCGCACATTTATCGATAAGATTCCCTAGCAGGAGAAAAAAAAGACATCATTAAAACTTATTTATAAAATTGAAATCAATTTTTCAAAGTTTTACATAATATTTTTAAAATGAAATTCTAATAAATATTATATTTAAAAAAAAAAAGTATTTCAAACAATAAACTCCGCAAAATTTAAAAATTTTTGAATATTTTTACTAGGGTTGATCAATGTTGTTTATCATGTTAAATTTATAAATGGCAAAGAGTCCAATGACCGCCGCACGATGTTTATTAATGACAACCGGTGTATTTGCTTACGCAAAAATTATTCATCTTTTTGGTTTTTACTTTATTTCTGAGAAATTTAATTTTTTTTGAAATAAATTAAGTTATTGGCTTAAAAATATTTCAAATAAAAGTAACTCAGATAAGATAATACAATCTCAAAAACTATTTCAGATACATTTGAGATATTTCATATCTTATCTTAATAATATCAGATATTTTTCTATCTGAGATACTTTTTAAGATATTTTTTTTAAATAGTTTCATGAATGAATTATACCTACTATTTTTTTGTTACAATATTTAAAAAAAAATGCTTCATTCAATAAATTTTTTATAAAGTATCTCAAAATATATCTCAAAATTATCTCAGATAAGATATAAAGATATCTTATCTTAAATTTTTAACATCATCTTACGTCTTAACAAAAAAAAATATCTGAGAGATTTTGAAGTATCTTATATCTTATATCTGAGAAGTCTCGTTATTCCCAAGGAGCACAGTGGTGCCACATATGACCAATTCGTGACTAACTCATGACCAAATGGTCAAATGTGGCACCACAATGACGACAGAGTGACCAATTCGTAACCAAGTGACGTCATTGTGACTTTTGGTCATTTTGAGTTCATGAAAATTATGTATATTTTTCTGAGGTTTCGAAACATTTCTTTTTTCATTTTCTTTTTTTTTTTCGAATCCAGTAAGTGCATTTTTAGACAGACGCAGAATACTTTTCTCTTCAAAATAAATATATAATTTTTGTCATTTGGTAACATTCTTAACAAAAACGAAGTTGTGTACAAATTCCATTGGTATGTAGCTTGTTTTTTTCTTTAATTTTTTGATTTTCATTTCATAGAATTTTATTTTTAAATGGATTAATATGCATAATATTATTTAAAATTTATATTTTATTTACATTTACATTAAATAAAAATTGTTTTTAGGGCATTGATTCCCATACGATACAAATGAGCTAAAATATTCTATCGATTATAAATAAAAATGTAAAAACACGTCGTGAGTGACAAAATTATTAAAAAACATTTACTCTAACTCTAGGCCCTAATGATGACCGCAAGCTCGAAATATTGGCTATTAAAAATGTAATAATACATTGGTTTTTATTTGACACCATATCCAAGCAACACAATTTTATAAAAGAAGTTCATGGTGTCAGCAATTCAAATCTTCACATAACGTTTACTTTACATTGTTTATAGAAAATGTTACTTACAGATGTTTTAAAGATAAATCGCAAATATATCAATCTATGATGAAATAATATTGATTGTAAATCTTCTAATCTATAATTTTTCGTCTTGTTTAAATATCTTTACGATTTTCGATTTTTGGATGGCATAATACACAAATAATATAGTAAAACCACAATATCCGCATATAATTAAGTTAAATTTAATTTTATTTTTATTCATTGGAACTTTGCTATAGATTTTTACTCTATTGTTAAATTTTATTTTTGAGTTGGTTTAAAAGAAATGTAAAATTAAAAAAAAACAACAACCTCTTATGTGTTTTAAATATTGCTTTTACCAGAAATAATGTTTAATACAATCCTCATATAGAAATTAAAGTAAATAGAATTACATTAAAAATAGTACCTAATTTGAAAATTTCCGTGGTTATAAATTAGTACAGGTAGATCGAACTGTTCAACTCTACAAATTCATTTATATTTTTAAATTATTATAAATACATATTGCATTTTGCAATATCTGCCTAAAAATAATTTTATTATAGCGTAAAAGGTATAATAAATTATTTTTTTTACATATACATTTACATGCATAATAAGCATAATTATTTTAATGCAATATACCTTATACTCTATAGGCATTTTTAAGTTTTATATTGTCTATAGATACACTTTAAAATATTTGTCTAAATACAGGATATAGCTTTGCTATAGATCGGACATTCTTGTGTGTGTAAAGACAATCTTAAGACAATCTAAGATAAACTAACGTATGGCTTCAGTATGGTTTTTGTATATATTTAGCATGGTTCAAGTTTTTTATAGTTTTAGTATGGAAATAGTATGGAAACAGTATGTTTTTAGTATGGCATTTGTATGGAT
>JAABKK020016460.1:1286-13421 GCA_011634745.2 Catotricha subobsoleta
CAATATATTATCATCAGAAATATCACTATCAACCTGTATATAAACGATTCTAAATCCTGTAAAGTTTCTCGGCTATTGAGCTTAACTACACCATAAACAATGTAAGTCAACTGAACATAACATAATTTCCTATATGCAATTACATACATATATATGTACAAGTACATATCTCATATCTCTATACCTACAAGTTTATACTAGAAAATAAATCATATTAAATTGTGAATTTTTCGTACGTTGTACTTTTTGTTGAACAAGAGGCTATAGGTTAACTTTTGCTCAGGGAAGGCAATTAAAAGTAGTTTCTAGTTGAAAGAGCGCACATATGTAAATTGTTATAGTTCATTAAGTTATACTTAGTTTAGTGAATAAAATTAAAATATGTGTTGTTGTTTCCATCGAAGAAAAATAATGTAGAAAAGAACGTAACAGTTTTTTTTTTTTTTTTTTAATAAGAACAATCTGAATGTATAAAATATAGTTAATTTATACCAAACAGAATATTGAATATTTTAATATCAAGTGGTGGTCAACAAAAACTATATATTCTGTTTTTAAATTCAACGCTATTTACATATTGTTTAAAAATAAATTTCGCACTTTTTTATTATATTTTAGTAAAAACGAAATTCTATTTTCAATGTTATTAATGTGTGACAAAAATATTCTATGAATAAGATTTAATGGAGTAGTTATTTACAAAAAAAAAAAATCTGTTACAACTAAACATTAATTATGTTTATTGTCCATTCATCATATTTATAGAATATAAATTTCATATACAGGGTGTTTCAATTCAATTAAAATTCTCCAGCAATAATTTTCTTTAAATATAACAGATGCGATTTAGATGTCGGTAGAAAGATTTTAGAGGACTAAAAAGAATTAAAATGAAGTTTTTGAATTGGTCTAAAAGTCGTATAAAAATGGTATAATATTTTATACCTATTTTTTTTTAAAAAATCGTTTGTATATATTTTTCTTACTTACAAAAACTTCTTTCTTAGGAAAATGCCTATACACTATATATGATAGACGGCTAAAGCTATTATAAGTTGTTGCATCAAATGTCATCAAAAGTATAATGTAAGACCATTTTACTTCCCATTTGAAAGAAGAAAAAATCGGTGTTGTGAATTTGTATATTGTTTAAGCAAAATTTACTCAAATATTTTCAATGTTTCTTGCAATAAACTCAATTTCGAATTCAGAATATGTTGTCGGTCTTTTTGTTTTGATGAAATAAATATGCTATAAAATAAAAAAAAAAATAATATGTTCACATATATTAACAACTACTTTAGAGAACTTTTACACCATTTCAAAAACATTATTTTATCAGTTTCAGGGTCCTCGACTCATATAATCGTCTAATATATTCAAATAAAAAAATAAATTGCTAAAGAAACACCATGCACATTGTACATGCGTACACTCGTATGAATAATAAAATTATATATAAAATACGTAACATATAGTAGATTAGGATTCAATGCAAAAATCTCTTAAGTTATATCTGAACCATTTTTATAACTATGATAAACTATAATAGACAGAGATAATCTATTGAAAGTAATTTGGATTGATTCCAAATATCAAATGCTTATTTTATAAAGCAAAACCAACGAAATATAACAAAAAATAATAATAATAATAACAGCAACAACAAAAAAAAAGTAATAACCATATCAAAATAATCTAGGCTATTACATGTATAGTAGTCACCAGCCGGTTTCTATTGATTAAACCCTATGGTTATTGCAAACAAAAGAATTTCTGAGTGATATTGATTATTATACCGTACAAATTTATCATAGCATTCTAAATATTAGATACGTCTTTACTAACCACATTTTTATGAAATGAAAAGCCCGAGAAAATAGAATATTTTTATTTTAGTTTTTTTCTTTCTTTCTTTCCTTGTTTTTTTTTTACATGATTAACCTTGTATCTATCTACTTTCATTAGTAAGCACTTAAATACATCACATCATACACAAGTGATTGTTCATAGTTTTCATTAATATGATGAATTTTCTGTGGTATATACTGATATTTTCATTACATGTAGAATTAAGTAATGTAATTACATTGCTTACTGACCTAGAAATTATTTTGATAAAATATTGTTGCTTTACTTTTTTTTCTATTTTTTTTTTTTTTTTTTTTTACAATAGAAATTGTATTACCCACAGACCCAGTTGCTGTTTTAGAGAAACCAATGAATTGAATGAAATGAACAAAAATAAAACAGAATTTATGCGATTTATTGAATATTGAATAGAGATATAACCATAATATCAAATCTATTAATGAAATGAATTTACTAATTAAATGGCGATTTAATATGAAATGCATCCTGCATAGGGTGACCATTCGTCCCGAAAAAATGGAACATGTTCCTAATTTTATGTCTTTGTCCCGGTGTCCCGCAAATTGGAGCTTTGTACCGACTTTTTTCAATTTTTTTATACTAAATTGTTAACTATTTAAAAATATAAATTTAGTTTCTTTTGTTTATCTATCAATTTTACAAATACAAAATAGTCGAGTTTATTACATCGAAAGAAGTTTTTGAGTTAAGAAAAAGCACCGAATTGTTTGACCAGTTTTCAAATTCTCTATTATATGTTACTGATATCAAAATTAAAAGCTGGAATGATTCAGGAGCCTTGCATTTTAAAGATAAAATCCAAACTGATAAACGATGGGTAGAAATTTTTACTCACTTCATTGAACATCTTGAACTAATGGAATATTTATTTTGCTTGCCTAGTTCTTCTGCATTTGTAAAGAAAATATTCACATTAATCAATAATTTATGGACTGCAGAGAAATCACAATTTTCGATACCAGTTCTAAAAGCAATTGCTCATTACGAAATGTAATTATGATATTATGACCGTGTCTTGACTTCTATAAATATTTACAAGGATCTCATGATTTACTAAAAAAAAAATGCTGCTGACCAAAAATAAGCAATTTTATTATTTTTTTGTTTATTCGTAATTTACTTTAAATTGAACGAAGCTTCTAATTTTAAAGTTTACCAAAAATATTTTTTCTATGAAACATAAGTATGACATAAAATTTAATTGAAATCAGTTTTATTTATAAGATTATTTACTATACTTATTTAATTTTCTTTCTGCTAACTTTAAAATCTGAAACATGAAATTGTCCCGAATTGTCCCAAATTTAACTGGTGCTCGACCCGTATTCGAAAAATAATACGCATCATGGTCACCCTAATCATGCAATTCATTAGAATATCAACCAAAAACTTATGTACTTTCAAAATGTATATTCAAAGTAATATACCTTTCGGAATTAGATTGAATAAAAATAGATTAGTTGGTAATAATGTTTACATACATTTATGTAATGCGATCATAAAGTTAGTAGTATTAACTCATTAAATTACTTTACGGTTGTAGACACAATAACGCTACATAATAAAAAAAAAAAAAAGATAAAAAGAAGGAAAATTGATATTAATATATTTTATTAGCCATTACAGTACGTCACACTAAGCTACCGCTTAAAATCATTCTCATTAAAAATCACAATGTTCATTTTTTTTTTATTCGAATTCTTTAATTTTTGTTGAAAAACGAGCTAAAACTTTTATTTCTGTTTTATTTTCCATTATTATTTTATATTTAGGCGTTATGTTGGATTTATGTATTTTAAATGTGTTTAATATGGAAAAAATATTATGTACTTGTATTCGTATAGAATTTCCATTCTCATTTTAAAATTAAATTTTCTTTTTTTTTGTGATATAAACATTTTTTTGCCCGGTACAAAAAAAAAGTGATTTTATTAAAATGATGTTTTTTTTTTGTTTGTTTCTGGCAAAGGACCTAATTTGTTTTCGTGTGCGCAGGTACGCAATAAACCATTCATTTAGCTAAAAAAAAACAAGGTATATGAATTATTTTTAAAAATTATGAGTCAGTAAATAAAATAAAACATCAAAATTGTTGACAACTTAAATTCACTTATTGATTCACAGCGCAGTAAGAAAGTCCTTACAATAAAATTGGTCTAGTCTAGTGTCTGGGCCAACAATATCTTACTACCATATATATTTGAAACGCCTTGCACAACAATGCGGTATATGAACTATGAAGAATGAATTCAAAATGAGATAATATACCGTTCTTGGTACACAAGGCATGTCCTTAAGAACGTAACGAGATATGACTTTATGAAAATGTATAACATCGCAATATCTGTTGAGTTTTTGATGGTTTTTTTTTTTTTTATTTTTTATTTGTAATAATGAGAGGTGACGAACATTGTAAACAATATATGTATAATCTAACAGTCTTTAGGTCTGTTTTCGTACTATAACCCTAACCAAAATGTTTCACAGCAATTTTATGATTATATTTAATCGATAATAAAAAATAAAATTATGGAGAATTATTTTATAGTAAATCGAAAGGTATAAATTTTTGTTCATTCTATGCCCCTATACACCCCCATCCCCATGCCCTGTCTGCATCACATAAAATCGCATTTAATAAGGAAATTCAATTTTTATATTATCAACGAAGTTTTACGTTTATATTTTTTTTTTTTTATAAAAATATGTGGCAAAAAATTGTACAGAATTTATGATTGGTAATAACATTTTGATAGATTGTACAATAAAAAATAAAGTAAAAAAAAAATATTAAAGAAAATATGTTGAATTTATTATAGAAATTTAGTAATAAATGTTGCAATGTGCATAATTCTATTTTATATTTTATGACATTCACTTTTCATCACATCATCATTTTTAAAAATATTTTTTTGGCACAGAGTAAATTTCGATCAAAACAGAAAAAGAAAATACGCCATTTCAATAATTAACATGAAAATGATGCTTTTCAACCTAATTTTTTCAGATGATTTAATAAATCTTCATTAATTGCACGATTTTAAGTTAAATTCAAAATTCATAAGGATTTGTTGAAAGCTATTTACAATCATTTTCTCGCTAAATTAATCTTCAATCGTTTGACAATATTTAATGTACATTATTTGAATTATCTGCAAATTCAATTCTGATTAATTTCTTCTTATTTTTTTTTTTTTAAATTGCTTTATAAAATTAATAAATTGAATTGAAATTTTTTTTTGTTGTTTTTTTTTACGAAAGATCAGACGACAGAAGCTTCAGTATAAATTTTCTATTATGAATAATTTTTTGAATAAAACAAATTCAGATGTGCAAAAAAATAAGCATTTTTATAAAACATTATATAAAAAAAGGATCAATTTATTTTCTCTGAACTTATTGGTTCACACTTTGGTAACATGATCCTAGCTAATAATTTTTTATGACAAAAATAATAAAAAAAAACTAATTCAATAATATTTATTTCAAGAATTCAGCCAAAAAAAAAAAAGGATAACTTCAATAAAAAAAAAGAAAAAAGAAAAAAGAAAAAGGAGAAGCAATTCATTTTGTTCAACTATATTCAAATAAAACTCGTCGTAGGCTACACACAACATTTAATATACTGGATACCGCAAAGTCATGGTTAAGATGTATATAGCGATATGCCTACATATAAATTTTGTTCGCAATTTCAATATACTATTGCATCTAGTATAGTAGAGATAGAGATTATATCATACTTAAAGAATCATCATGGGTAAAATGCCTAGGCTTAACCGCAATTTAGTACCTATTAATGTAGTAATACACCTTTGTAGAAAATATTAGCACACATAAATATTGGAATATAGATGAATGCGTGTGTATATAGTGAAATAGCATGCTTAAAATATAACCAATATCTATCTATTCGCAACGAAAAGTAAGTAAGAAAATCTGTTTTTTTTTTTATATATATAAATTTTCTGTAATACGTCAAGAGCACACTTTACTTTAGATATAATAAGTCTAGTTGTAGATTTAATATTGGTGTACAAGAACGTACATGGTATTTTCGAAAGCCTTTGTATTTCAAGAATAATATGAATTTTAGAAGAGCTAGAATTGTTGAGTGGGGCGCATATCATATATAAATACATCAAAGAATGGAACCCTATTCCAATTCTATTATATTTGTAATATATGTTATGTATTGTTTCATTTTATGTTTGGCGGTATATATATGTATTATTTTCTATAAAAGTCAAACAACCGGTAGAAAAGTACTCTTTATATTATTATTATACAAATTTATTATTATATGTTTTTTTTGAATAATGTCAGAAGAAAAGGAAAATTGAATGTTTTTTTTCTATCCGCGTGTTGTTTAAGGAAAATAAATGAATATTGTTGGAGAAGTGATTTCATAGAAAATTAAGATGAAAAGGTTAATATTATATATTTTTTTTTTTTGTTTCTTGTGTCTCACAGAAACTCATTTCAATTTATGATTATTTTATTTTTGTTTTTATGAAAATTTTATTTTTCTATGAAAAAAAACCATCAAGTTTTCAATATCAATTTCTCTGTTATGTTGAAATTTTAATGGAAATAATTTACTAGAGCTTGGTACCCATAATTCGTTTAATTCAATCAAAAATGATAATAAATTTCTCCGGTTTTGTTTTTCTCTTCTAGAAAATTTTCATCGCACCAAATAAAATAACCAAACCTATAATAACACAGCACAATGAAAGCATACGCATATAACATTCTATGTTGTTACATAAACTAATGTGTCAATTCGTTCTGTTTCGCATATGAAATATATATCAAACATTGTAAAATTTATACTCTCCGGTTTTATACCTTCTCTAATTTGCATTTAAAGCAAATGATTTGAAAATTAATTTAGCACAATAAATATTCTATTAATTACACTTTGTGCTGTCTGTTTTTAGCGAACCCTTGTCGCATTTTACTACAAAAGAAAACAACAAAAAAAAAAAAACAAAACAAAACAAAACAAAATAGAAAAACAAAACAAAATAAATAAAATTTGAAAGAAGAAATAGCGCCGGTAGAGCAATTAACAACAAAATGCTGAGTATGAAAATCCCATGTTCGGATGCAAACAAACAATCAATATACACATTTGTTACATGCTGATAATATAAAATGGGTGAATATGTTAAAACAATACAGACCCCCCACCCCCCCACCGGGCCTATAATCGTTATATTATATCCATAATACCACACACCATCAATATCAATACATAAAAATAACAAGGGTCAATTCAACCCTCATGTATTTATTTAAAAAAAAAAAAAACAATAATAATAATAATAAATTTATAGAGGTAAAAGGTATGTTACGGATTATATTCATTTCTATATCATTTTACCAATAATCACCCAACACAAAAATCTATTGACTTTCAATTTCAAACTGAAATAGTTTTCGTACTGTTCGGAATATTATTATTATCCATATTATAAACCATAAGATGACCTAATTTTCCTATTAAGTCTATATATCTTCGTTTTTTTCTCTGTTTTTTTTATTTTTTATCGAATTTAAGTGCCTACTCTTCAATATAGACGAAGAATTATTCACTCAAAACAGCAACAACAACAAAAAGGGAAAAGAAATACGACACATAACTATATAAATATTAATAAAGTACGGGTGAAAAATTTTTCAAATAGCGTCACCACCACAGATCCCATACACACACACACACACACACACGAAAGTGCTTTTGAATTGAAAGTAGCAAATTTAATATTTATTATATTTCCCAAGAAATAGATAAATATGTTTTCATTTTTAAAATCTGTGTTGCGAAAATATTTGATAAAATATGAATGTTTGTTCTGTTTCTCAAGAGGATAAGCAAAAAAAAAAAAGTGAATGAATGAATGGAAAATAATATTGAAATGAAAAGATAAAGAAAATATGACAATGGAATTTTCAGATGAGGTAGGATTGGTGATGCTGATAAATTGTGTATGCAATAAGTACTAGCTGATGGAATGGATAATCCATTATTCTGAAATATATGATCTATCATTTCTATTGAAAATGTATTAGAAGAACAATCTGAATGTTGAGTGATACATATTATAAATTGTGCGGTTAAGGTGACGACTACCAGTCACGTGATGATTTGTTTAAGGGTTTTCTTTTTAAAAGAAAATAGTATATATATATAGTTTCGTTTTTGAGTAGAGGAAAAAATCATATATGTAAAGGTTTTACCTACGCATCATTTATATTATTATTTCTTTTTCATTTTGCCAGTTTTTTTTTTTTTTTTTCTTTAATAATAATTTGATATTCTCAAGCGAAAACATTTTATATGAAAAAGGATACAGAAAGTGTTAACTCTTACGAAAGAAAAAAAGGTATGGTGTCTGGAATTTGAACGCAGGTACATTACTTTCTATCAAATAATAATTTGAAAAAATAATTGGATGAATTTCACTCACACATACCACTGAATGATGTGCAAACATTCAATTAGTTTGATTGTCACATTTATCAGAGCCTATCGTTGTCAACTATACTCACATAAAGCGACTATAACATACAACAAATCATTTTTTTTTTTTTTTTGCTTTTAGGTTCATTGCTTTTACGATTTTTTTTTTATTATTTTATTTTCGTTTCTTATAGATTATAAAAATCGATTCGCTTATAATCCACACAAATTTCCATTCAAAGAAAAATTTTAGTTTCAGAAAACACTTTTTACATAAATAATTCAAGTTTTTTTTTTTTTTTTGCTATTATGTAACATTGCCTACGACCGTAGTTTTTTTTCTTCTTCTTCTTCTTCTTTCTTTTTGTTATGAAAGCTCCGTTCATTAGTATAGTTACACGCAACGAAAATAAAAATGGAAAAAAAAAATATATAAAAAAGTTATGGAATATAAATAATTAAAATAAAATCACCAAACGATGAATAACATAGGCGGTTATGGCACCCACTAAATTAATATATAATTGAAAGGTCAAGGAAAATAAATTATAATTCGATATATTCATAATAAATACGCAACACATAACATTTTTATTTGAATAAAAGGAATTCAGTCTCCGTGGAATTATTAAAAGTTAAAACAAAAATCATTGACATTATTTTCCCACCCAAAAAATTATTAATCGCATATTTACAATTTCAATGAGATTTTCTTTTTGATAGATTTCAAAAACAAACATATTTCGTTAGTGATATTGAATGTGTAATCTAGTAATATTTTTTAAGTAATTCCATATCGTAACCGAAAGGTAAAATCAATATTATGAATATATTCAGGATATTTTCTTTAACTGATTGATTTTTTTTTTTTTGTTTTTTGTTTAGCATATCTCCTCATAGATATAGAAGATTTGTGTACCAACACTAAGGTGGTTCTTTATATGTATGGAGAAAAAGAAATATTTTCAATTCTTCGGAATCAACCCCCACCCCCCTTATTTCGTTCCTTTGGATATAACAATGAAATATAAAAAATATGCAAAATATGATGTCGATCAGATAAGGAGGAAACCGTTACCCGAGGGGAATGAAATTTTGGATGAAAATCTGATAAAACAAGCTGTCAATAGATTGGTACAAGACTTTATTTTTGTAAAAAAAGGGCGAGCTAAATAACGGAGAAAAAAAAGCAGCCCATAAACGGGGGAGGGGAGGGAGAGAAGGGGGACATTTTCCCGGATTTCCAAAAATAAAAAGGGGCAAATATTCCCGGTTTTCCAAAAGTGCATATTTTGCAGATTTCATTGTTATATCCAAAGGAATGGAATTCGGAAGGTGAAACCGAAAAAACAAAATCAATATTTTAAAAATATGGGCCACCTTACATAACACACATTCATATTTGACGTATTCTTTCATTTGATTTTGTTATTACTTCTAAAAAAAAAAGAAGAAAAAAAAAACGTAAATAGATTACGTACTATATTCTTCTTATAGAAAATATGTTATCAGATTTAATCTATATCTGAGTGAAAGGTAAATCTGTCTGACTATTGTAAGCGTAGACAAACATGATGGTGATGAAATCACATTTTCAATATTACTTACATTACAAACAAGTCAGTAAATAGATTGAAGTAAAAATCAATCTCTTAAAATTTCATGAAAATAAAATTTACTTCTTCAAAAAAAAATAAAAAAAATCGCGAATATCTTTTAATTAAATTCTTTGTAGATTCAAACATTTTTTTTTTTTATTTCATTGTAAACCAAACAAATGGACACATAGATTTTTTGTTTTTGTTTTAATAATTAATTGGCTATACATTTGTAAATTTTCAATGCAATAAATATGTTTCATACAAATCCCAAAAATTTCATTCCCAAAACCCAAACCACAAGCAAAATAATGTTCAAAACATTTACATAATTATTAACGAACAAATTAAATTCATGTTATGTTTCCATTATCATTATTATTGATTTATTTGGTAGTTTTGAAGAGAATAAAAAAAAAAACACAAATGTATTTAGAAGTTTACAAGTTTTCCATCTTTCACAACCCACAACTGGCTATAGAACATAATAAATTCATTTAAAATATAATTTGCATTTGGTTGATGGAAATAAATTTGATGTTTTTTTTTTCTTTTTTCTTTTTTAACCCAGATAAAAATCATCAATATCCATTTAGTGTCTATATTAATAATAAATCACTATCGATTAACATTTAATTCTGCTCCTTTCCCTCTGCATATAAATGCAATCAAGAATCTCTTTTCCTTTTTTCTTTTTTTTTATTTTCTTTTTTATTCATGAAATTGCATGTATACAACTCTTTAATAACATGAGCTTGTAAATCAAGATAACCTAATTCTGTACATGTATTTTACTATTACTGCCTGAATATTTATTATTCATATATATATAAATGAGTTTACTCAGAGATATATTTTTCTATCCACATACTATAGGTGTATTCCACTTCCACATATATATTGTGATTTAGTTGCAGTCTATCCAACTCTTAGCTATCACATCATCATCATCATAAAATAAAATAAAATAAAATAAAATAAAATACAATTTTAAATATTAAACTTTAATTCATATTGCTGTTGATATTTCATTGCAAAAAAAAAATGTACCTGCTTTTAAAATCGCTTTATTATTTGCTATTATTATTATTATTATTAGTAGTCATAATATAAAAGCATTAGCGTAGCACAATAGAAGGAATTAAGTAATTAAAAGTTTTTTGAACTTATGAACATCATTGTGCAAAATATTAAAAACTTTTATCTCTACCTCGATTTTGTAGTAAAAAAAGAAAAAAATACGATCACGGCTATAGTAAAACAGTGAGGCCCAGAATGATGGGAACACTCCATTTTTCTTTTCTTTTATGCGTTTTCGGGGGAATTGAGGATAGTCATTTTGTTTAGAGAATTTTACGGTTACACACTTTTCTCGACTTTACTCCAGTTTCTTTCTAGTACACGAGGTAGAAGTGAAATTGGTAACACGATGGAGTATAGGAAATTCTAATTTTCCAATTCAAACAAGTTTTGCTAAATACCTCGCGAATCAAAAAGAAATTTGAAACTTGAAAAATCCATTGCTGGGAAAATGGGGTACAAATGGATGCGTTTCCGAAAATAAGTAGGGGTTAGTAATGGATAAATTTTCTGTAGGAACCTCCTTTTTGGAGTTATATTACCAAAGAAAGTGATAAAATAAGAAGGCGTTATAAAAAATTTAAGTTTAATACTTGGGTGCAGAACTAAGACAAGACTGAGGTTAAAAAGAAAGTGTGTTATCGAAGAACCCAAGCTTTTAAAATTTCACGTGAGAAAAATAAAATTAAAAGGGTTTCCGGGGTCCCAATAATTCCGGGACGCACTGTATGCAAATATATATTTAATATTAGTTAATATTACATTAAATTAAATATAATTTTTTTAAAAAAAGAGAAAATTTTATATGCAATTTGCGTACAAATAGTGGATGCAATGCATGAAATTTATTTAAAGGTAAGAACTTTCCATAAAAAGCAATTAGCAAAGAGATTATAGATAGAAATCTAGGGTATATAAGCTTTGCTTTTAATTTAATCTTTTTACTAATTTATTCACAGTAGTTGTAACATGAGTTTCTTTTTTTTATAAAATAACATATTTTTTTCATGTTAGTTCTCGACGTCTTAAACCCTGTTATGTTTACTATAACAAACTTCCTACAAACATAAAAATTAATAAATAAAAACGAACTTT
>JAABKK020016471.1:0-20326 GCA_011634745.2 Catotricha subobsoleta
TCTACAAGATCCACTACAAGTCCTTTGTAATTTAAATTTTAAATTCTCCCACTGTCCTATCTCAAAAATTCTTACTCATATATTTACATCCATTAAACTAAAAGAAATTTTACTTAATTTTTTTTTTGTCACAGGCGCTCAAATAGCTGCTGTTCCGGCGTTGGTGGCCTGTAATTCTGCATTTGGAGTCTGTGAGGCAGCATGCATTGTAGCTTTACTTGCACCAACATTCTAAATGTGCTGTCTATATTTTTTTTCTATTATTTTTGTTTGCGTTTCATGTTTTTTTTTTTTTAATTCTAATTATGAGAAAATAAATATAAAAGTTGTGACATTTTCCGTAATAAATAAAAGTGGATATTTATTGATTAACTAATTTGGGTTTAACGAATTACTTCAAATTTCTTTTTAGCATATAAGTATAGATATTAATGTTTATGGAAAGCATTTATTTTTTCTGCAGTGATTGTATTCCATTTTTATTCCAATATGGATAACTAACAGAAAATAACTATGGTACAATCATGTTATTATACCACGGGTAATAACTGTAATAACTAATATTGCGAGGCATATCTGTAAAATACTGGCGCTTTACAAAAGCTCACTCAATTGTCTACGCATAAAACGCAAATAAAAAAATCATTCTAGGGAACATAGGCTGAAAAATATACTTCAATGAAGCTTTTACAGTTAGATAGATACATAATAAAAGATAACAAAATACAAAAGAAAAATGCTTATAGACTGTTTTACACACACAGAAAACGGCAGCTATTCTAATTATTTAATAGCAAAACTGCCTACAAATTAATTATGCATAAGTATAGAGCAAAAGAGAAACAAGAAACGATAATATTTTTTTTTTTTAATTCTTTTAAGTTATAAGTAATCATTATGGAATTTAATAAAAAGCAAAAGTGCAAGATTTTTGATAGTAAAATTCGTGATTTTTTTTTACGATAATATTCAACGGTATTTAAATTAGGCGCCAAGCTCATTCTTCTATTTTTTCTTATTGAATAATTTATGGCGACTCTCCACTCCAATGTACCTTATGCTTTTGACATTTTATTTTAGTAAATTTATTGACAGAAAAACTGTTTAAAAAATCGCAAGATTCGGTTTAAGATTTAAGTAAATAATGAAACCAACACAGTTTTCCGTTTTTAATAAACCACTAAAATGCTTATCATCAATTTTAGTAAAAAATCCAAATAATAATTATAAGTATTCAATCGCAGATAATTCGGCAAAATATCATAACCTAAATACCCGGTATAATAATATTCAGTTCTTAAACAATAAAAGTAAATTTAATATTCATCAGCATCAAAAACATAAATGGGATACGTACCGACTTTATTCAACACCTGGTTCGCCTGAGAAAGAAAAAAATTGTAATGTTGGAACCATTGGTCACGTTGATCATGGTAAAACTACATTATCCACAGCTATAACAAAAGTTTTAGAAAAAGATGGCTTAGCAAAGTATGTATCGTTTGATGAAATCGATAAAGCTCCTGAGGAAAAAGAAAGAGGTTCGAGAATACATTTTTTTTTTCTATTTGCAATTGCAATGAATTTAAAATTTAATGATGGGAAATTAAATATTTAGGTATTACCATTAATACTGCTCACATTGGTTATTCTACCAAAAAACGAAATTATGCTCATACTGATTGTCCTGGTCATGCTGATTATATTAAAGCAAGTTAAAGTGTAAATTCAAAGCAGCAATAAAATTTGTAATGTTACAGTATTTTAAATTAATGATTTAGATGCTTTACTTGTATGTTCAATAGAAAGTAATAATTGCATATCGCATAACTCAGCATACAAGCGAATGCAACATTACAACGATTTTATTTCCTATGAATGTATACAAAGTCTGTTTGAAAGTTTTATGGGAATGTTTCAAATATAAATATAAAAATTAATATTTATTTATTTCTACAGCATATGATTTCGGGTGCATCGCAAATGGATGGTGCAATATTAGTGGTTGCCGCAACAGATGGCCAAATGCCACAGACTCGAGAACATTTACTGTTAGCACGACAAACTGGCGTTGAAAGAATTGTTGTGTTTTTAAATAAAGCCGATCTGGTCGATCAAGAAATGTTAGAATTGGTAGAAATTGAATGTAGAGAGTTATTGGATGCCTTTGGATTTGATGGAATTAATACTCCATTTGTTATTGGCTCGGCATTATTAGCTTTACAAGGTGATACATCTGAATATGGTGAACCATCGATACATCGTCTATTAGCTTGTTTAGATAATTATATACCAACACCAGAAAGAAATGTAAATGGACCATTTATGATGCCGATTGATAATGCATTTACAGTACCTAATCGTGGTACGGTAGTTGTTGGTACTATTAAACAGGGGACATTAAATAAAAATTCAAATGTTGAACTATTAGGCTTTGGTCAACAAATTAAAACAACGATTTCGGATATTCAAATTTTTCAGAAAAGTGTCCCAGTCGTAAGTAATTATGTATAACAATATACAAAAACTAATAACAGCTAGTATGATTTTAATTGATTTCCCTTTTCTCTTATTTAATTATTTGTAATAATTAGGCTGTAGCCGGGGAAAATATTGGTGCATTAATTCGAAATGTCAAGGTAAAGGAGATCGATCGTGGTATGCTACTATGTGCGGTTAAAACAGCAACAATTACAAATCATTTTGATGCATCTATGTATTTACTGACAAAAGAGGAAGGTGGTAGATTCAAGCCAATGCAATCCAAATATGTACAACCATTATACAGTCAAACATGGATGATTCCAGCTCGAGTAGACTTACGTACGTACATTAAAGCAAAAATCTATTAAATTTCTAAGTTTAATTAATCGATATTCATTTAGTTGATGGTGATTATTTAATACCCGGCGAACACGCAAATGTACGATTAACCTTGTTTAAGAAAATGTGTATGGTTACTGGACAGCAATTTACAATTAGGGAACATAAAGCAACAGTTGCAACTGGAATTATAACTAAATCTCATGCAAGCGTTGAGCTGCCATTCAATAAATTGAGCAAAGTAATTATTAGCCCATAGCTATAATTTAAAAATTGTATAAATTAATATGCGTTATTAAATAAATTCAGACGGCTCTGTTTTTGTTCTAAGATTTATTTTTTGTACAGACAAACTAGTGTGTATTGAGCAGAGTTTGCAGAATCTTTATTTTAATAATAGCTTACAGTTTTTACGAATTGCTATTACTTGAGTATCGCTATTGACTTTTAAAAGGGGTTTAAAACAATATTTTAGAATCCAAGAAATTAAGCACTTTGCGTGAAAGAACTGAAATACAGACGATCCAAAAGATTAAGAGACCGAAATGCATGAGTGCGAGTGAAATAAAACATACAAAAAATTAATGGGTGAAGAGTTCATTCAGTCTCTTAATCTTTTGGATCGTCTATATAAAAGTTCTTTATGTCGGTTCTTTGGCGATAATTTCATATAAATGCTTTATATAATTGGTTCCTTGGAATCTAAAATATTATTCTACATCCTTTTAACAGACTATAACGATTAACGATACTCAAGTGATGTAGAAACTGTAAAAAAAAAAATAACAACCACTATATTTAAAATACCGATTCTGTACAAGCCCTAATATTGATCGAGAACAATGTAGTTCTATGTATACATTGTATATACAATATACATCATCTTACAGAGTAGTATATAATTTATTTAAATTCTGGATGCTGATAAAAAATTCTGGTCATCAAACAAAGCTGGAACATAATGCAATTTGGAGGTAATTTTAAAAACGAATAATTAAAAATCCACGGATTTTGTGAAAAAACATTCACTGATTTCCAAATTTGCGTTCTTTTTTGAGGAAACGTCTTAATATTGATGCATTGAACCAAATAAATTAAATAAAGAAAAATCATAAAAGTTCTTTAAAAATTAAAGATATTTTTCCCAAAAATCCGTGGATTTTTATTATCCACGTTTAAAATTACCGCTCTACGTTGGTATGAATTTGCGATTGCAGCTGTTTCTATTAAACACAACTATTGCCAGGGATGGCAGACACTTTTTTTTTGTATTTGTAATAAAAATATAAATTATATTTGAAAATGGCAGGAAAATACAAAATACAAATTACAAATTATATTTCCAAAAATTGTATTTCAAATACACATTTTTTTTAAATTAAAAGTATTTTCAATAATAACAAAATACAAAATACGGCATTTTCATTTACAACTCAATTTAATAGAAAAGAACATTGAAATTACATTAAATTCAATGTCTATAATTGCGTATAAATACCGCAAATGAAAAGTGTCACTATACTGGAGCTGATGATGGCAGTATTGAATTAAATTTTAAAAACATTGCTTTTACAAAAGTAAGTTCATAAAGTTGATCAAAAAATGAAAAAAAAAAAACAAGAATTCATGGAACAATGTTTAATAAAATTTTGAGATAGTTGTATTATGAAAATTAGAACTGTATATTAACTGCATAAGTTTCGCATGTCCTAAAGACAATCGTAAGATGTTTTTCAAAAAAATATCTATAATACGTCTACTATTTTAAAAATTGTTTAGTAATGAATTCTATGCAATACTTAACCCAGTCGTGTATTTCCCAGTAAATACAAATATTCAAATTCATAGTTTATAAAAAGTATTTTCATTTGCATTTTGTATATTCATAAAATGTGTGTATTTTCAATTACAAATTACTTTTTTAAAAAAAGTATTTAAAATACAATTATTGAAAATACATTTGTTGAAAAATGTAATTAAAATAGAGAGGTTTAAAATACAGTATTTTAATTACTGTCCATTCCTGACTATATTGCAATAGTATTAATTTATATTAATTACAGACATTATTTAAATAGAACCTAAGCAGAAATTAATTATAATAATATAAAATATCTGAAAATATGATTTGATGAAAAAGACATTAATATTGAGTAAATAAATTAAATTAAATTAAATTATTTACAAAGTAATGATATACATTTAAAAAAAAAAAACAATCTGCCTCTCAAAAATGAAGTAATTAAAAACAAAAAATGAAAAATTATTTATTTCCACACATCTAATTAAGTACTGTCAGAATAAAAGATTTTTAACACACAGGTGAGAATAAACAGTATAATGTCAATCTTTTGTAAACAGGTAACCATCGTTATGGCATCAGACATCACATATAACACTATACAAAAGTAAGTTTAAGTATAGTATATACGAGTATATATATATATATACATAAATTAAGGTAAGCTAAAGATTGCGGTTCTTCACCGCTTATATATTATATTCATATTATATATATAATGATATGTTGTATTGGGGTAAAGTATTATGAGAAAAACGAACAGAGCATCAGTATGTCCAAATAATTTGAAGAGTATGGATATGTGATGTGCGTGTGTGTGCGTTTATAACACCTGTCGAAACAAATATATTATTGTATAGAGTTTCAATGTTTTTATTGTAACCATTGCGCATATGTGATTTTTTTTTCATTTTTTGATTCATTTTCATCAATGGCATAAAATGGACAAATCTTTTTGACGTCATCAAACTGTATTACTAGTGCTCCCACGTTTTTCGTCACCATTATATATATATGATCTGAAAATCTATACTATTGCAAAGCTTTTTATACATTTTCTCAGTTGAGTATTATCATTCTACGCTTGTGTTATTACTTATTAGCAGCAAACGACGGCCATCAAACCAAAATCTACATACGTATTTTAATCTAGACAGAAATTATTTTTATTTTATTTTTTGTTATTTTTGCATCTAACGCGTTCCAGTATATTTTATGGTGTAGGCCCTGTTGAATTATTAGTCTTTAACTTGCTTCGCGTACACGTATACACATATTCTTTGCTTGCTACTTCGACATAACAAAAAAAGAAAATATTTTTTTTTTTTGGAAAAATCGATTAAGTACTGTTCATGAACATTTTAACATTATAAAATATGTGTGATTTTCATATCAACTGAGATATGCTATATATGGCATATGCTTAGTGTACTAGTTTTAATTTAAAAACACAAGTGTGTGATTGTGTGCACAATTAAAGCTTTAATATTATATTAATAGTGCGCGTTTGTTTATCGGTTTTATTATTATTTTAAATTTATTGTAGACTCATTTATTTTATATTTGTTAATTTCAAAACTCAAGTGTATTTAAAAGCATAATGGAAATGTTCCATATGGTACTGCTTTCTACCATTGTTTTAGCAATTCTATTTTTGCAAGGATCTTCAGCTCTTGATGATTTTACAGTTGAGAAGTTTCCATTTCTGATGCCAAATGTTCGGCCTTATAAAGTAAGTTATTTAATACATTTGCATTACAATTTTCTTTTGATGTTAAATAAAAAAAAAAAAATAATATAAATGTTGTCTTCATAATAAATTAAGATAAACCGCTAAATAATATTAACATATCTCAAATTTATGCTAACATAACATAACACTGAAATATTACGTTAATACATGGAAACCAATTCTTGATATTTATTCTTCGAGTAACAAAATAATGTTTGAACGATTTTTATTATTTTTCTAACTTAAGAAATTCTGTTATTTCCAATCTGGCATAATTTTGTATTCTTTTCAATATCTTGTTATTGATTTTCCTTGAAACTAGAAATAATTGTAGGCGGAACATGAGTGGGTATACAATAATTTTCTTTAAATTAAGAAAACTCGACAGAGTTAAAGGAATGGAATTTAATTCATATACATATCATATTCAATCATTTATCATTTTCAAATTTATATGAGATTTTGATTTGATCTTATCTTCATTTATAAATAATAATAAAGAAAAAAAAACCAACAACAACATCCCTATTATAACAACGGCGTATCTAAAAAGGCGGCACTTATCTAAAATCAATGCTATTATTGCTTTGCCTGTAAAAAGAAAAATATTTTTTCTAAAATTAGATATGCCCTGTTTCGTTTTCATATTGACCAGTTATTTATTGAAGCTTTTACGCCGATAGTAATTTCATGTTATCAGCGATCACAAAAAATAAAAAAAAAAATAAAAATAAAAATTGTTTAAATTATAATTATACTTAAATGTTTATTCAAAATTAATGGGACCCGCATAACAGTAATTTTCTGTGCACATTAGCATATGGGTCAGAATAAAATTCATAATATTGTGTATTACCTACAATATGTTTTCAAATGAATTTTTATTTATTTATTTTTGTTCGTTTCACAGAAAAAATAAAAAAAAAGCAAAATAAATTTATATAAATTAAGTTCAAAAGGTCAAAAAAATACTCTCTATAAATATAGATAGTGTCGTACATGAGAGATTCGTAACGCTAAATTTGCATTGAGTAATAACCGAATTTTAAAGTATGTAATTGTTTTTTTTTTTTATTTAGAACATTATTGGAAAGAAAGTAATTGCAATAATAAAATAATTATTTTATTTCCTTTTAAATAGTTTTGGTAACAATTCGTACATAAAAAAAAATGTAATATGTAATAGATAATTACTATAATAATTCAAACATCGATATATAATTATATATTTTATGTGTTAGACCAATTAAACATAATTATATTGTTAGCTTTTTCGAAACTAAAAATTAACTGGCAAATTATATGAGACTAAAACCATATGAAAATATTTAATGGCATTGCTGTTTGCATATTTGATGTGTAACAAATATATTTTGATTTCTGGCGCTTCTATAAATTAGCTATTATATGAATAGTAATCATACTGAGTTGATCAACACATAATGCCACAGCAACATCATAACGTCGGTAATCTGGCATTATAGGTGCTATCTACAAATGCTACGAAAAGCATAACCCTTATGAAGAAAAAAATTGTCATACCCTGCAATGGTATGAAATTCATACCATAAAAACGTATGAGAAGGTATATATATATATATAATTATGGTATAGATGTGGTATGAAATTTTTAATACTATACTCAAGTATATCTTATGGTATGAATGTTCCAATATATATCTTCCCATACCTTTTTATGGTATGAATTTCATCCCATTCCAGGGTATGATAAAAAAAAATTCTTCAGGTCAGCTATCGGCATATGTTATGAAGAGCCATTATACAATTATACATCCTTACGCATTTCTTAACATTTGCAGCACGTAATGCCAGATCACCGATAATAAAGTAATGAAATACGTTTAATGAGTATTTCTTTTAATACCTGAATCAAATTTTTCAAAATATGAATATTTTTCCACATATAAAAATGATTTAATTTTTTTCATTTCATTTTATTCATTAAAATATCATTTGTATTTCAGATATATAAAGAGAATGTTATGAAAAATATTTTTTATGAAGAAATATGTGATTGGTTGTAGAGAACATATGTTTTAATTATATCGACACACTAGGGCATTAAATGACATATAAATAAATACTGATACTAGATCATTGAATGTTTGCACAACAGTTAAAAGACGACACATTATCTACCTACTATCGAATGCTCTGGCACGTCGACTGTCGAAAGTACTATCGGTCTATGTACACAGTTATTTTATGTAGCAAATTTTTAGTGAAAAAAAATTAATTGAATCTAATGCAATTGCAATATTTGCATTTAGATGAATCATTTTTTTTATTTTATTTTATTTTGTTTGGTTTTGTTTTGAATTTAACCCCAGCTATTATAATTTCACCGACTATTTTACACAGTATTTGAAAACTTTTATAGAAACATCCAGGGTATATACTCAATATTTAAATATTAAATACATGATCTTGTTTCTGGTTTCTAAAATGGAAGTCGTGTTTTATAAAAATTTAGTTCATCTGTATTTATATTATATTTTTATTTTAATTTTAAAAATGTATGACGTACTTTCTATATATTTATCATAAAAACATTGTTTTTTAACGACATCTTTATTTACTTTAATTAAATATTTATCAGTAAATTAGGCATGAAAGTATTTACTGTGAACAATAATAGCAATTAATCCATCTCATCACCGTACGAAATTTACATAGTTCTTCTTCTTAATAAACAAATAAATATAAAACTAAAGTGATTTTGGGTTTTTTGGGGTTAGAAATAAGAAATTAATTGTTAATTCAATCAATGCTGTCCAGTGACAGGTGAATTCTTTGTATAATTTTTATTAAGCATTTTTTCTACATATATATATATATTAGAGTGGATCGATTTGTATGGAGCACTTCTAACCCCATCCTTGACATCGATTTTTGGAAAGAGGACACGAAATCATGAATTATGGTGAAACGGTGAACGGTAGTTCAATCATCAAAATCCGTCCAGCCAATCCTGAGAAAAAGCCAAAAGAAAGTGAGCAAAAAAACCAAAAAAAAAAAACCTGACGTGGTTTTATCAAAAATAATGTGGAAAAAAAATCGCAATCGCTTTACTTTATTTTTTTCAAAGATGAAGTAAAACATGTTTTAAGTTGTGCAAAACCTATAAACAATGAAAAAGATGAGTAGTAACGAAATTATGCAGCAAAATAACCAATTTTTCTAATTTTATCGAACTTTTCAAACTTCAACGATTTTTACGAGGGGGGTACGTATTTTTTTTAATTTTTTTAATTTTCACCATAATTCATGATTTCGTGTCCTCTTTCCAAAAATCGATGTCAAGGATGGGGTTAGAAGATCGATCCACCCTAATATATATATAACAATTCTAAGCGATAAACAGTTTTATTATGTTTTTATGCAATTGGATAATATTATTCAAAATATGATTTTAATGCTTACACAAACAAGTGGTAATATAATTCAGGTGGCAATGGCACCTGAGTTTTTTGGTTATTCTTAAGAAAAAAAATTATTTGTAGGCTTTTACATAATTTCATACAGGCTGATTTAAACTTTTTTGTAATTTGAACCATTGACCATTTTTAGTCAAAGCCTCTCCACATAAACAAAATATATCTTATATATAATTATATATATGTTTAAGTTTATTTTAATTTACTATTTTTATGACTATATTTGAAATGTTTAAGAAATGTCGTTTATTTGTGTTAAATAGCATAGTTTTTGCTTCAATTTAATAAATAAACATAAGAAAATTTCATGTTAAATTTAAGCTTTATACAATTTCATTATCTTATGGTTTTTAAAAACACAAGCGCTACCATAAAATATCAGAATAATGTTCGTAATACATAATAACGTTTTTGATTTATTTTATGTAAGTATGTTTTTCGTAATTTAATTTAACAAACTCTATTCTATTTATTAGCGCTAATTTAATCTATAGTATATTTATTTCTATTATGATATATTTCTAATTTAACGAAGTTACAGAGCGAATCACCTTCACTTACACCAATATAAGTTTAAAGGTTAAAAGGTAAAAGCGTGTTATATACCTTTCATTTTACCAATCCTTTTAACTAATATAATTCTGGCAGACACGGTAAAAATTTGATATATTTAATGAAAAATAATCTGATTATTAATTAATCGATCGATTTAACTAATCGTATCATATTATCATCATTGTGAATGTGATTGCAACATATATATATATATATGTATAGTGTCTTTTAATCGTATCCCTATTAAGTCAATTATGGGAATTTTGCTGAATATTATACGAAATAAATGGAAACTAATTTTTTTATAGTATAAGCCCACAATATCATTTCCACTTTATATAATAAATTAAACCTGGCCTATCAATCAATCTGCTGTCAGATGATAGACTAAAATTGTATATAACCAATTCAGCTATAAACCGAATATCACAATAAATTTATATTTATATTTAAAGCTTTTCTAAAAGAATTCGAATACCCATTCATGGATACCTAATGCGTATATATTACACAATCTGCTCTAACAAAATCAATTTTAATTAATTCATACAAAGTTAATCATTATTTAGTAATAGTATTGTGTTTCTAAAGTAATCAAAACGTTTTATAAATAATATATTTTATACATCAATAATAATTAATGCATTATTATTTCAATTTCAGCCGGAGCTTTACTTATGTACACCAATTAAGGTTGATTACACCACTGACTATTACATAGGTATGTGTTGGTATAAAAAAAAATGTTTGTTTTTCATTAAGAATTCATTATGTTTGTGCTTTTATAAAGCGTCAAATTGATGTGGGTGTAATTAATGTATATTCGATTTACCTGTCCGCTTTTACATTACATTTTAATAAAAAAAAAAATAAAAATAAATATTAAATTTTCCCTTCACTAAAATATAGTTGGATTTGAGCCAAATGCCACAATGAATGTAGCTCATCATATGTTACTCTATGGTTGTGGAGAACCAGGAACAGTAAATCCAGTTTGGTATGTCGTATTATCGGAAATAATAAATAAAACAATGTTTTATAGAATATGTTTTCCATTTTAGGAATTGCGGAGAAATGGCCAGTGACGATGGTACTGATAGCCAAAATGAGCTAGCGAGTCCTTGTAATCAAGGAACTCATTCTCAAGTAATTCGATGTAGATTTGTTTCTTTTTGCATTTAGATTAATTGGTTTTTGTTCCATATTTTATTATCTAGATTATTTATGCATGGGCAAGAGACGCCCCGAAACTTGAACTTCCAGATGGTGTAGGCTTTAAAGTAGGAAAAAGTTCACCGATTAAATATATTATATTACAAGTTCACTATGCACACATTGAAAAATTCAAAGGTGAGAAACAATATTAAATTCTAACTTTTCTAAACTCAAATTGCATTTTACAAAAATAAAATAAAACATTATTAACATCATATTCTTAATTAAACTTCACAAGAGTAATTTAATCAGCCTACGATTTGATATGAACATTCGTAAAAAGTAATCAAATTAGAATTTCTTGTATTGAAAGGAAACTATTCATAAAAATTAGAAAAATAATTGTTTATTTTTGTTAAATTAATCTTTATTCCTTGACCTTCTAAATACCACCCACTTCTTAAGGGCAACGATTATATCAGTAATGCTTTAGAAGCATATAATCGTATGAATAAATTTAACCAACTTAATACGTAAAAGTTTTATTTTTATTAGCTCACGTAATTCATGTATTTTATATTTAAATTTATATCTTGGTTAGATGTTAATGTTAATCCAATACATTTGTGCTTTGCCTCTATATTTTACGTTGGTAATATAAACATTTCTGGAAATCAACATTTATTTCCATTTTATGTTGAAGCAGTTATTGTTATTGCGCTTGACTTTACTTTACTCAAACTTATACTACTTATATTGTTTATCCATGGTTTTGTTTTTATTTATATTGAATGAATTGTTTCATTTCCATATTGCTAATTTTAAATATTGTTTTATGCAGAGTGAGTGGGTATTTAATGGATTCAGAAATTCAGATACATTAGAGTATATTTTATAATATCCTTGAAATAAGTTTCTTCTTTATTTTATACAGTATAGTGTTACTAGGAAACTATTTATCCGGTAATTTAATTTTATTATTATTTCGGTTATTCGAATATTTAATATTAATTATTATATACGATACTCCGCAGCTATCCGTGTATTGATATTCCGTTAATTTGTCTCATCAATTTTATAGCATAAGTTTCTGCTTTTTCTATCTTTCTTTAATATTTATTAACTTTCAGATGGTAGTACAGACGACTCAGGGCTCTTTCTACATTACACAAAAAAACCGTAAGCATAATTTTGTCGATTAATTAACTTATATTTATATGAATAATACTAAATGTATTTTAAATTTATTTTAGTTTATTTAAACAAGCTGGTGTATTATTGCTTGGAACAACTGGTGTTATTCCGCCAATGAAAGAGGAACATATGGAAACGACATGTACAATGTCGGAAAATAAAACAATGCATCCATTTGCATATCGCGTTCATACACATACCTTGGGTAAAGTAGTGTCTGGTTATCGAATAAGAGATGATAAATGGACACCATTGGGAAAACGAGATCCCATGAAACCACAAATGTTTTATCCAATTAACAGCACTGAACCTATTGTTAAAGGTGATATATTGGCTGCACGATGTACAATGTTAAGTAATCGAGAACGACCAACTTTTATCGGGTATGTAAATATTTGTATTTATTGGGACCACTTGAATTATATTTATATGTGTTTTTTTTTTATTTTCTTTGTTTTCTTAGCTGTGAATATTAAAAAATGTATATATTTTAAATGTTTTGCTTAATTATAAAATTTGTGTTCAATTTAAAAAATCATTTCTTTCTTATTTAAACCTTCATTTATAGAAAATTTATTATCATTTTTAAATAGGAATTTTTTTATTTTATTTTTATATATATTGTTCAAGATTGAATTTACACATTAATAATATTGTGATAAATTTTAATATATTTAAAATATTATACTGAATTTCTTTTACAGTGCAACAAATGAAGATGAAATGTGCAATTTCTATATTATGTATTACGTAGAAAATGATGAACCACTCGATTTAAAGTATTGCTTTGGTCCGGGCCCACCAGCATACTATTGGAGTAATCCAGAAAATGGACTGAAAAATATACCAGATTATGATGCTAGCCATTTCTAAAAGTATATTTACCCATCGTCAATTTTCTATATGATTTTATTAATTATAGAAAATATAATTATTTGTACAAATATACCTTTACATCAATGTCGTTGTCGATATATGTATAAATACTATCAGTATCACTACAATTGCAAAATTATTATACCTATACTTAAAGACAATATTTAAATTGACAGACAAAAAAAAAACCAAAAATGAAATGCAAATTTTTAGTTTAAATCTCTTATTTCGAAATTACATATCGATTGAAAATTTATTATTTTATAAAGAAAACTTATTATTTTACATAATAGAAAAATGAACTTTTAATTTATTGAATGCATTGCTTTTTATGTCACATTTTGCACTTGTTAGCAACATTATAGAATCATTTATTCAAAATATTGCTGAGTAAAAAACTAAGAGACATATTTTTTTTTTTTTAAATAAGAACTAATTCATATCTCAGATTTTACCAACCTATTAGCAACAGCCTTTCCATTCTTTCTCCTTCGTCATATTATCCTATATTAAAGCAAATCCTTTGAATGGAGTAAAGAAATGTTTTTGAAAGATATTGTTAATAGGGCCCAAATTCAAATATAGACGTATGTCTATGACATAATAAATAGTAATAAGATCGGTATTTTATGTTTTTATTATTTTTTGTTATCTTTAATTTTTAAAAATGAAACTTAAAATTCCTGTAAACTAAAAATATAAAAATATATTTTTCTTATTGACATATTTTAGTTTAAATAAAATATATATTTCTTTACAACAGCATATTTATACAATACAATATAAAACAAAAAATTTATAAAGAAACAAAAAGTATAAAATTTAATAATGACTATATTTAATAACTATAACTTAATATCTAAATATCTATATCTTTTTATCATAAGAAAAAAAAAATGCATAAATGATTTTAAGAGAAAGAAATATAAAATAAAATAAATATATATGAATATATTTTTGTAAGTGTTCTAGTCAAAAGAGGTGAAAGATCAGGGTTTAGATTGATTAAAAAAAAAAAAAAAATTAGCAATGTTTGAGAAAGTGTAGAAAATCGATAAAAACAATTTATAAGAAAATCGTTGGAATATAATTATATATAGTTTATGCTTTTATTGTATTTGGAAATACATTTTTAATGTGTATTTGCTATTGTTTATGTAATTATAATTCAATGAATAAAGATTTTGTTTTATATTCATCTTGTATTAAAATAATAAATAAACGTTATATTGAATACTGGATGTGATTCAGTATTCATTTATGTTATAAGTGAATAATAAAACAGTATATTTAATAATGAAATCTGCAATTGCATTTCAGACCGGTGATATTTTTTTTTTTAATTTTGTTAAATGAAATTTTTATTCAATTTAAATTAAATTATAATTGAGGAAATGAACATTATTTTTTTTATTTTTTTTTTTAGAACTAGGCTAGACAAATGTTATAGAAAGCTATCAATTATTATATAAACATTAAATTGCGAGTAGAGAGAAGTTCCTTTTATTAATTAATCCATAAATATAGGAAATATATTAACATTACATCTTACATCACATAAAAAAAAATAAAAATATCTTTATATAATTTTTTTTTGAGAAAGAACGAAATAAACATCCAATAATATTTATTTTAAGTAGATTTTTATTTAGCAATTGGTATTTTGAACGCACTTATTAGTTATTTGCACAATTATTATGATTTTAAATTAAAATAGCATTTTCATGAATAAAATTGTTTGATTTCAATTCTTTTTTATTTCCCTAATATTTAGTTTTTTGTTTTTTTTTTTTAGAGAAAGAAATGTTTTTCTTTTTTTAGAAATATAAATATAAGTAAGCGAAGTTCTATAAATGACACAGCAACAAATGGTACAATATTTTTTCACACATTTTTTTTATATTTATGGAATTGAATTCTGGATTAAGTGATATTAAATGAAAGAAGAAACAAACGAATACAAATAACAAGAGATTACTTTGTACGTATAGGCAGAATTCAAACCATGCGTAGATTAATGAAGTATTAGATGTTCAGAATGACTTTAGAAATATTCTTTTGAAAACTTTGATTCAAAAATAAGGAATATTCTCAAATTGAAAATCTAATCAACAGTTTATATCTAGAGCAAACTACTATAAGAAGATTCTGTTTAAGTTATATTTTCTCAACATTTTTTGTTTCAGTACAACACAGATTTTTTTTTTTATTAATTTTTTACATTAATCTTATTTATATTTTTGAATTGAAGTTAAGTGAGAGTAAGATAAAATTATTTGGCTGTAGATATTAAATGAAACAAATGACTGGCCACAATGATTGATAACAACGTTTTTGCAAACTTCTAATTTTTAAATTTCTAAAATATTTATATCAATTATTTATATTTTCAGCAAATAAAAGGTCTATTCAAATATGAATACATTTCTAATTTACCGAACGCAAATAAAGTTATTTAAATAATTTCATATTTTTAAATTATTTTACGAAATTATGCCTAAATCATTACTTCCTGCAGGTTTTACAAAAATATATTTAAACAATAAAAACCAAACAAATAAAAAAGTAAAACAAAAAATAAAGATAAAAGAAAAAAGATAATCAGAATTGTATAAATAAATATCTAATTCTAGAATTATATTTATATTTTATATTATAGACATCCTCAAACTAATAATAAATTTTATTATAATAATATAAAGTTTTATCAAATAATTTAAACGAAACTAAAATGAAATGTAAAAAGAATATCAATATGTTTTACATAAATAAACGTAATAATATATTTCAATATTCAAATTAAAATTAAATATAAATGTAAAATAATAAAAAAAATTGTTTCTCTCTTTCTCCACAAAAAATAATTATAAGGTTTTGGATTCATAACTTCATTCTTTCGATTCTTTTGTCTAGAGCCTGCATTTCAGGATTGAGTGAACAAATTTTTATCATTGACCACTTAGTAGATGCAAAAATTAGCAAGCTTGAGATAAAATAGTTTTTAATTCTGATCTTAAGTTTGTTTATAAATTCTGTGAGAGCCGATTATAAGACAAGAAATACAATATATATATTTTTTTGTTACTTCGATCAATCTTAAGAATAAACTTATTTCTTTTTTTTTGTTTCTGCTGATAGTTAATGACTTTTCTTACGATATTAATATTTTTGGCCGCAAAACAAAAGCAACCTGCTGTAGTTTTATAAGGTGACTATAATAAACTTAAAAATAAAAAGTAAAATTTTATTTAGTAAGAATTGTGCTAAAAATCAATCCTAGACGAGTTAATAAAATAAAATGTTATGTCACTTTACAATAAATTATGGTCTAATTCAGAATAAATGAAATAAATCATAGTCGAAATAAAATTTTAAATTGTTTATATTTTATCTTCTTTGCAGTAAACTCACATAATTAAATTTATGTATCTTAATTATTATTACTTACAAATAACGAGATTATCACAAATTTTGTCAATTTATATAAAGTGCACTCCATTACATTTCACCAAAAAAATTATTATATTACTGCAAATTTTCTTTGCCATTGATAAAATAATTAATTATATTATCAATATTTTGTAAAATAAAATACAAAATTCACAATGCTATAAAAGAAATAGAAAACTATTTGGATGAAATGGAGGAATAATAAAACTTATAAACTAAATAATGCTTAAAAAAAAAGATAAAATTAAAAAATATAAACACAAACTCTACTAAAACGATTATTTGAACATAAAATAAGTTTAAGTAATAATTTGATGTACAGTCAGATTATTGAATTAAATGCATGCGTGCAAATTAAATCATCTTTTGCAATTATCATAAAACACAGATGATCCACGATTGGCAATATCTGCAAATTCTCGTTTTGGTGCACATAATTTATGTGAAAATTCTGTATTCCGTTTTCTTGAAATAAAAATATTAATTAATTAATTATATTAATAATAATTAATCCAGTGACGTAAAATGGTTTAAGAAATTTAGAACTTACTCTCTCGATGGCATTTGCATTGTCTCGACCATAATCGATTTTACGTAAAGATGATCGTTACACCAGAATAAACACAGTGATCTTGGTTCCAATACGTTCATTTCGTGCGACCAATTTAACTCCATTTTTCGTATATTATCACCAAGGTCATGTGGATTTGTAATTACTATTTGATATTTAGACCCGTGTTCCAGTCTAGCTGTACCCTTAGTTAAATCAATACCACGCAATGCACCTCTATCGGAAAATATTGATGCAGATAAATAGCCTTGTACCCATCGTTCAGCTACTCTTGGTTTGGCCAGCTCAATTGTAAAACGATAGTGACGCTCTAGAATTTAGTTACAGGCTTTAAGTAATTGAAAAATAGTTTTTTTTTTAAGTAATTGAAACTCACGACAAAATGGAAAATCTTTTCCTGTAGCTAGAAAATATTTTCCTGGTAATGGTGAAACTTGATCTGTACTTTCGGCGGGGATAATTTCATTTTCAGATGAATTTGAAGATGCTAATTTTGGTAGAGTTGCATGATAGCCCATTATTGCACAATTACCAGAATTACATTTAAAACAACGGCCTGCCAGAAAATGTTGATATGAAGGACATCGATGAGCTAGAAGTAAATGTTTCAATTTAAATAAACATGAATCATAGAAATTGGATAACACATAATCTGTTGAGTAAATGATACCAATATTAAAAATAATAATAATAATAAGTTGATCTGGGAAATAAACCAACCAACATATGGACATTTTCCATTAATACTATCGATGAAAAGCTTTATAGCTCGTACATGATTACAAGCCAATAATACTCTAGATGCTTCTTCAATTCCGTCTTTAATTAATGTCAATGGTATAAGTGTGCCACCTTCCTGTGATAATGCACATCCGGGTTGTTCTTTGCCATTATTTGGATAAAAATCGATATGTCCACAAGACTGAGACATTCCATATCCAGGTATTTCCAACAAAAAAAAACTTCGTCCGTCTGTATGAATAACATCAACAAATTGTGCATCTGATGGATCAAGCCTGACTGATGGTCCCATTCCTTGAAAATATGGTTCAGCGGGATCTAATCCTGTTATTCGACCAATTCCAGGTATTCTTTCAGCAGCGTAAGCAGCTGTGTGAGCTCCCAAAGAATGACCTATCATATGAACATCTTCTGGACGTAGACCATGTTCTTCTTGAAGTTTCTTGATAAGATATGCCATTTCTAAGCCTACAAGTCTTGTATTTGCAGTTGCCTAGATTTAATAAATATATACAAATTACTAACGAATAAATATGGTTTTCTTTTTGTTTAAATAGAAATCGACTAAATTCACTTCATTTACCTGGGTGTATAATGGTAATGAACCACCAGCCCAATCAACAACAATAACATTTAATGCTTTACGTGCAATTAATTCATCGCGCAATTCAGATACCCAATTTGATAAAGGTGTGTCAATAAATCCGTGAATTATAAATTTTGTCATCCATTTTGGATTAAAATTTGTCTTTTTAATAGTCTCTTTATCATCGGCAACTAGAAGTTGACCTTCCAATGGATTCTTTTCCGTGTACAATATAAATCGTGTGTTAATTACACTTCTTGGCAATGGAAATACATTAAATGGTCGATGAATTAAATGATACCATTCACGTGTTATATTCATACATCCAATTTCTCCATAGCAACGGGTTTCGTTTTCAACTTAAAATAAAAAAGAAAAATATGCGTATATTCTTTATAAATATTTTTTAAATGACTATGATTTTGAAAGACTTATTATAAAAACGTAGTGTAGCAAGTTTGAACTTGAAATTAAAATTCTAAAAAATTATTTAACATTTTATTTAAATGGAATTTGTATTAATATATTTGTAACGTTTTTATTTACAAAACGTAATAAATTTAATTTTTTTGCTAGTTATTTTCCAGTCAAGAAGAGTAATAAATAAATTGTAGAGATTTCTACTTTCATTAAAAACAAAAAGTACATCCGTAATTAAAATTAATAAGTTTTTTTTCATTATTTTAAGACGAAGTTTAAAAAAAAAATCAAAAATATCGCAGATTTATTTGATTAATATCAAATTTCTTTTATTGAAATAAAAATAGAAAATTAAATAAAACTATGTATAATACAAATCAGAAGTAAATCGAAAAGAAATAATTAATTTGTTGTTATAAAAAATAGCACAAAATGTAAGCAATATTCAATAATTAAATTATTTATTACTTATATTTTTTAATCGCATTATTTTAATTTTGAAAATAACAACAACAGCGAACTCTGTACAAATAAATTATTTTTAAGCGACAAATGCTTAGGGATAAATATTTTGTATTTTGATAAATAAGAAGCAATTATTACTTTTTTTTCATTTAGACAAATAGCAAAAAAGAAATGAAAACATAAATGTTATTAGTTTTCTTTTTAGTATTTATTGGATAAACATAATAATATCCAAGAAATGCAAGTAAGAAGTATATATATTAGGGTGACCCAAAATATTAAAGTGTCTTGGATTTCTTAGCCTAACATATATATTAGGGTGGCCCTTATTTTTAAGAGATCGATTCTTAAAGGGGGCACCCCCTAAAAAGTCGAGGTTTGGTCTAAAAATAATTAAACGATTTTTATTTTTTTAAATTATAAATTTTTTCGCGTGCCGCCGAGCACTTGAAAATGACGGAAACATCTTTTTCCACTTTTTCAATATTTGTTCAACCCT